>JBBMKC010249910.1:0-10397 GCA_037834085.1 Bipalium vagum | reverse complement strand
ATATTGATTTCGCTTTCAATGGTAAAAAATATTCATCAAAGTTTTTAAGTGGGCATTATTCTTATCACAAGTAAATTCAGGAAATATTTATTTTAATTTGAAGAAATTTCATGAGATACGTAAAATACAATGGAACCATTTAATTATTTCCCACATTATCGGTTCAGAATGTTCTTCATATACTCTTAGTAGTTCTAAGAAAAAATTACCTTCAAGTTTCAGAAATTTTTAACAAAATTTTTATGTATTTGAGTTTTAAGCAAATTTTCAATTTTAGTTTTTAGTTTAAAATATTTATAGATATAAAGATTTTAAGTGTCACTTTGCAATTAAATCTTTTTTATTTAACTGATTTATTTATTTAATTAAGTTAAATATGGGATATATGTCAGATCTTAGTCAAATAGTTTTCTTTGGAAAATTATTTTGACAACAGTTCAATATTCAGCTCTCTTTCATTGACTCTGAGCACAAATTTTATCGTTAAAGTGGTCGATTGTTTACGAGAAAGGAAAAAATTAAAGAAATAAAGAAATTATATTTTGAAATAAATATATAATTTTGTTTCAATCGGTGTTTCCATTTTTTTTCAAAATCACGTATGAGTTTTCCGTCAATCTGATATCATTTTATTTGAATATATTTTTTTCATAAATATAAATAATATAAATAATAATAGTTCACCCACGAGTGTGTAGTGTTGATATTCATATTTGGTCTTAAAAGAAAAATAGATTTTCATAAGTTATTAATTAATTTCTACGGTATTTTATTGATTTATTGAATTTTATGATAAAGAATCAAATAAAAAAAGTTTTGAATACTTTTCTCACAATACTTTCCCGCATATCCGAATCTGCAGTGACATATGGGTTCAAAGTCGTTGGAAACCCGACAATCTCCATTATTTTGACATTTCGAAGAATCCAATTTTGACTGGCATAGGCTAGAACTGCAATCATCTAAATATTTATAGAATAAAATTTATTACAAATTTACTGTTTAATTAAATTTCAATTTCAATTTCTTTTTGTTTGTCTAACTTCCCCTATTTATTTACTCAGCAAATAATTTCTTCAAACAATTATTTTAGAATTTTTTCAATTTGTTTTAGAATATTTTATATTGTTTATTTATATTTTTTTGATGTGTGCATCTTTATGAAATATTTAAAGTTTTTAAAATTTCTAATACGAAATGTTAAATTTGAATATACATATCCACTTAAGTATAATTGCATATCAAAAGTTGTTGATTTTGAGGAAAGGCACCTCTTAAGAGAATTTGGGGAAAGGACCACAAGAAGAGCCAGGAATAATGATAGTAATAATAATAGTGATAATAATGATAATGATAATAATAAAATAAAAAATAATTAAATACTAATAATAAAATTTTAAATTTTTTATTGACCATCTGTATTGAGAAAAGTACTGCCACTCAGGGAAATTCGAAATTATTTTGGGGAAAATTTCTCATTTAAGTTCAGATAATGGACACTTGGTGATCTGGTATTTAATATTTCGAAATTCTCTTTCGAAATTCACCTTCTCCGTGCACGGCATTTATGTTTCGGGCAGCTTGGGTTGCATTAACATGGCAATTATAACTGGTATAGAAGAACGTGTCGGAGATGTTCATTTTTATTGAATTGGATATCCATTTTGAATTTCATGTAAAACTAAATTAAAAACTAATGAGTTAAAACAACTATAAATAAATAACAAACACGTGATCTGTCTATTTAAATATTAAATTAAATTAATAATAGATGCATCTAAGGTCATTCAAAACGACATCGAAAAAAAAATAGCACGAATTTATTAGACAACCTAATATTAAATTTCAGATCAACAAGTGTCTATTATCTGAACAATAGTGTTTTAAATGAGAAACTTTCCCCAAAATAATTTCGAATTATTCGAATAGAAGGTAAATTAGGAA
This sequence comes from Bipalium vagum, assembly GCA_037834085.1. NCBI lineage: Eukaryota > Metazoa > Platyhelminthes > Tricladida > Geoplanidae > Bipalium > Bipalium vagum. The sequence goes on along the minus strand of JBBMKC010249910.1, from coordinate 8,453 downwards.
AATTTACCCAAAAATCCGTTACAAAGTTATCACAGCTACGCGTTGCTTATTATTATTTGAAGAATTTAATTTTAATTCGAAGGAGCTATACATTGTTTTTGTTAAGATCTGATGAATTATTCAAAGGAATGGGAAAAGAATTAGAAATTTCCTACAAGAAGAATATATAATACTTTTTTATTGAAGAGAGTATGTTTAATTCACTTTTAATAAAGGACAATCAACTCTTTGGAGTTCGGTTGACTTTAGTCGAGTCTAACTGATAATCCAAGAGTCGGTTGAATTCTCATGATCCGGTAAGGATAATTTTTTGTTATTGATATTTCTTTTACAAATCTATTTATATTTTATTTTAAACTCATATTTTATTTATCCATTTTGGTGAACTATCAATTCAATTTTATTGTTATTAATTCTTATTTTTGCGAGTTTACATTTTGTTGGTGTTTTCATTAATCAATTATTTGACATTGATTACGACTTATAATTGGTCCAATCGATCAGGATAACGGGGATTGGTATTTTTAGTAACATTTGTCATTCGTGTAAGTCATTGTTTTATTATCAATAAAGTTTCATTGTCGAACTGATTATTTTTCTTTCATCATTAACTCAAAATATTAACGAATTGAAAGATAACGACTTAAAGCTTAAATAATTATTAATATTAAATTAATAATAGTTTAATAAGAAATTCTTAAAATAGAAAAAATAATTATAAAATAAAAATTCCAAAATATCTATAAGCTCTACTAAATAATAAATATGTAAAAACCAATAACTCATTTTAAAATAAATCTTATCCATTTAAAAAAATCCTTTAGTATTTGTTATTTATTATTTTGTCCCCTTGAAACAATTTTATTATAATTACAAAATAGAAATAAGGATTCGACGAAATCCTTGAAGGCCGTTTCAGTCTCATCTGATTTATGAAGCGTTTCTGGAGTAGGAAGTTGTTGAGATGCTTGGAAATATATTAATCTATTGGCACAATGTCTGGTCTATAGATTGGATGAGGCAAAATTTCGTTGACAAACTCATTAAATTTGGCAGAGTGAATTTTGAAATATGATGACTGCTTCTATTGGGCCATTTTTGAAAGCGATCTTTTCTTTATTAATCGTTTTGACTTTAATAGGAAATGAATCAGATGGACTTGTGAATCACAGGCGGTCAACATTATCTTCTTTTGATGCAATTTTTGTTTTTGGAAAGCGTTTCGATGCTTTATCTTGATTCAAGCACTGAGTCAATCGATGTCGGCTGTCGTACAGAATGCGTTTTTCATCACAGTTCACAATACAATGAGAAACGGGTCTCTTCTGCTACAAATAAGCAGCGTCGATGGAATATATTATATATATTTGTGCATTATCATGTTTGCAGTAAAGGATTCAACCAAATACTGTGAACAAGTACTATAATCGTTTTTACAAACTTTATCTTTGCACAAGTACAAAGTAATACCAAAATTTTATTCATTATTGTACCTGACTATCTTTAGTATTTATCTAATTTAGTTTCAATGATTTTCTATTTAATAAAAGATTAAAGAAGCAGAAGCACAAAGTGAAATATGAAGTCTATACGGTGGCTGTGTCATAAACTATGTTATCTGCCAGACATACCTTGCGCTTTTCCGTTCTGGGAATTTCAGTCTGCAATGTAGTGCACGTTGGCGAAATCTTGACAGCAATCAAAGCAGACTGGCATACCTCAACACGGGAAATTTCACAGTTTCAAAATGCTTTAAAAAACTTGTGGTGAGAAAAAAGATGGATATTTGTATTATTCACGAATTTTTGAAAAGAACATTTTTGATCTGATTACGGTCTGTATCACCCGATGAAATCACTATTGATCAATGTTATTTATCAATAAACTGAATATTTTGATTCCCCATAATTTAACAAAGAAATATATAACGGAAAGAATTTTTATATGCAATTTATTTCTGAAAAGAAATTTAATTGGATTATTTTTGAATTGTCTCATTACTAATGACAAAAATGGGTAGTGTTAGAAAAAGATCTTGGAAAAGACTCAGTGAAAAATGAGAAAAACCAAAATTGAAGCTAAGGAACGTAATGGTCAAAGTTTGGTGTAATTATAAAGAATTCGTCCACCGTGAGGTATTGCAAATAGGACACGAGTTTAACTCTGCTTTCAACTGTCAACAATTAACATAGTGTACTGGGAAATTGAAACAAGACTTCAAGAATTAATCAGTAATAAAGGTAATGTGTTTCACCACAGCAACATCAGACCAAAGTTGTCATTAATGTGTTTTGAGGAGCTTGGTTGGATGGTTTAGTTGCATCCTCCAAATATTCCTGATATTGCATTATCGGACTTTTCGCATTGCTCAAATGGGTGGAAGAATTTTAGACAATCTCATATTATAACTGTTATAAATAAAAAAAGTCAACACGACCAAATAATGACATCAAGAAACAAGAACTATTCGTTTTTGTAGATATCAATAAATTTTGTATGGATCTCTTGCCATTAATTCTAATATTATTCCCACCGACAAAATTTTACAAAATATTTAAATTCGCGAAAACTATTATTTTAGATTTAGTTTTTTATTTTGTGACTATGACATCTTTCAAAACCATTTCCAATTAATGAATTTGTTTAATTTTATAAAATATTCTTATTAATTTAATACAGAAAACCCATTCGATAAGTTTAATAAAATTGAGTCAATCATTTCGTACTCAATGAATGTTAAATATTTTCGGGAAAATGGATTTTTTCCACATCAATATTTATTTTCCCAATTTTCCATCACTCTGAAAGCATTAAATTTAGCTCACTGTTTTTAATATTTTTATAAAAAATATTCCTAAATTAAAACAAATATTATTTTATAGCCAGTACAAATTAATTTATCATGGTAATTTTTTATTTTATTATTATTATGAAGTTAATAAAACTTTTCTGGCAGATATACACTATCTGCAAGAAATATTAGTACGATCACTTCATTTATAAAATATTTCAATTTATAAATAAGTATGACACTTACTTATTGAAAAATAACTGTTATCAAATCTGCTACAATTATTAATCTATAAGTATCAAATAGCATAAAAATAAAAAAATTTTCGAAGATCTATGTATTTAGGTTCTGAAAACTCAGGAAATTAAGATCACAAGAATTATTCGTACGATTATATTTATGGCATATACATGGTGTGGTTAAAAAGTCCTTAGACTCATACATAAATAAAAACGCTACTGAAACGAAACTTTATATTTAGGACAAGTAAACTACAAAGGTAAATAAATTTATTCACTTTTCTATATAACCACCTTCTGCTTCGAGGAAAGTAGTAGGCTTTTCAATGGAAAAAATTTTGAAATATTATCTTTATCATATCATTATCATATCTTTATCATATCATCTTTAGACTCAATTCTCTGACCTCCCAAATGCTTTTTTAAGTGATGAAATAAGAACAAGTTACTGGTAGCCAAATCAGGACTATGAGGTGGATGTGAAACCATCACAAAGCATTTTTCCAGCATGACATCCGCAGTTCGGTTATCTGTATGAACTGGAACATTATCCATGAAGAGAAATAGGTTTTAATTCTTTGGCTTCCGTCGCAGCTTTCACAGATCACTAAGAAGTGTACAGCAGTAATGAGAGTGGATATTTCCTTAGACAAAGTCAATTCTGATCACACCTTTTGCATCCCAGAATACACTGAGAGTCAGATATTTCAAGTGAGATGCCCTGAACGAAGCATTTTTAGTGCCTTTTCTTCAGGAAATACCCATTCAATAGACTCACGATTAATGTATAGAATGTAAAGACTCAATGGAATCTGGTCATCTGTTACAATATTCTTCAAAAAACTGTCCAAAAGAATGAAATAGGTCCAGATTTTCTTGACATGCTTTCATTTGATTTTCGCATCTCCGTTGTCAAAAATCTAGGGACAAATCTACTACATAATTTTCTGACTCCAGTACTCTCTAGCATGTTCTGCGCAGTCTCCTTGCTTAAATTAAGTTTAGTTGAAAGCTCTCTCTGGATAATTCGCCCCTCTCCTCTTTGACGATTATCTTCAATTTTTCTAATTTTTGTAGATCATCCGCTTTTATTTTCGTCAAATACATTGTTCCTGCCACAGGAAAACTCTGATTCAATTGTATACAGTCGTCTAGCATGGTGCTTCATTTCCATATGCTTCCTCCAGTTTAGAAATAATTTCCTTCTTTTCTGTCTAGTAAAAACATAATATAATATAATAATAATATTATACAATAAATATTATATTGTATAATATTATTATTATATTATATAATAAAAAAAACAAAATTTCAAGACCATTTATTTATTTATACAAGTTACAAATCATATTTATATTTAAATTAGATTAAATTTTCGAAATATTTACTAGTTGACCGAAGACTTCTGGCAGGGCTAAGTATTGATATTTAATAATAACATAATTATTATTAATATCTTAATTAATTTATTTTTAAAATTTCATGAATTTCTTAATTATATTTCTTTACGAGTCTAAAGACTTTTTACCCAAACTCCGTAAACAAAAATGTATTTAATGTATCTGACATGTCTAATATTTTATTGGTCTTCCTTTCCTATTAAGCAACATTTGATTTTTATTGGCAAAAATCAGAAGGATTTTACAGCCATTCTTCTATGAGACATGCTTTTAACATTTCATTTCCGCTTATCTCCTTCTCCCTGAGCTTTCTTTTCAAGTAGACTCATAAATTTTCAACAGGATTCATGTCCGGTGATTGACAAACTGATTTCATGACATCATCTTCGAACCACTTTGTCACAATCTTCGCCGTATGTTACGGATCCCTATCATGCTGAAACTTGAAATTATTTTTTATACCAAGTTGCTGTGTAGTTTGCACCAATTTTTCTTTCAAAACCTTAAGATAGTCATCTGTTTCATTATACCAGCGATGAAATTTAATTTCCCCACCCAGCACTCGAAAAACATCCCCATATCATGACTAATTCACCACCATGCTTAACGCGGATGCACTCTACCTTTATTTCTTTCACAGTTCTCCACAAAGAAAATTTTCCATTGTTTCCAAATACATTACATTTGCATTCGTTCAACCATATGACTGTGTTCAAATCCATGTGATCACTCACAGGTTTTCTGACCACTTTGTTTGATATTTTTCTTAGAAATGTAAGGGTTTTTGGGCCATTCGACCGTGTAAACATATATTTCTCATTCGGTTTCTGATAGTTGCTAGCGAGACAATTATATTATTTGCTTTATTCAATTGTTCTAGAGATTGAATTAGCCGACACACGCCGATTCTTTTTGTCGCATCTCTGAATAATCCGATTTTCCCTGACAGTTGTTATTCTTCGCTGACCACTTCGAGGTAGAGATACGAGGGATCCTCACAGCACTATTCATTTACGATGGATTGAACAATTGACTTTGGACATTGCAATAAGGTGGAAATTTTATTATGACGCTAAAAGAATTTCAATTCTTTTGTCCAGTTTTATTTTTTATCAAATATAAATGTAATGCGTATCATAAAAGAAAGAAGATAATAAAAAAAATTATTTCTTAAGAATGACAATTTCCTAAATATTCTACATTTTGTGATATAACTTCTAAAATTCCTTATAACCCTTAAGGTATGTCTTTGAGAAGGTTATATCATTTTCATTCAATTAATGCTTAAATATATTACAGATGTCAATAGTAAAACTGTTAAAATATTTAAAAATTAGAAATGAGAAAATATGATAACAGAAATAATATTATAAAGAATGATTCAATAAGAACGAGAGAAAAAAAATTATAAAAGCAATGAAGAATCTTTATTCAAATGGATTTAAGCATATCAGAAACTATATTAAATCAGTCGAAATGAAAGCGGATATCTGATCTTAAAAAATTATTTGGAATGAAAAATAAAAAATAAGAAATTTTAAAGCCAAAATAAAGTCTATACTTTTGGATTAAGATTAAAATAAGGAAGACGAATTATTTATTTAAGAGAAATTTTTGTGAAAATTCTACCATGAAAATGCTGAAAGGGGTTGTGGTTTTAAATATATTAATCTCTATTCAAAGGTTTAAGGAATAAATAATAGATTATAAATAAATTTTTAATTAAAATAAATTCTGCCATAATATTTTAAAAATAACAAAATTACCAATTCCTAAACCATCAACGGCCTTGCCATAAAATGGCATTCTTCTCATATCAATGTCCATTTCATCAATGACCAAATTTCGGATGCAGCCAATGTAACTACTTTCGATAGAATCAAACAGAAGAACATTCTTCTCTACCATCTTTATTATTTGAGGATGACCTCCAAGATAAAGGCAATAGTCACAAATGAAATTATTTGATGGATAGTTGGTTTCACTTTTCGTTTTTGGATATTTCTCATCTTCAATAGGCCTTAACTACAATTATTATATCAAGACAGGTAATATTTCTGATACCTTCAACATATGAGGTTATATTGACAAGTAGTTCATACATTCATTTGATTTAATTCACATGACAATATTTGTACAACATACAGGGTGTTTCATAAATATGTATACTCGCTTAAACAAATAAAAATTAATCAATTTTTCAATGAACATGAATCATTGTTACATTTTGTTGTAAATAAATCATTGAAAAAATATAAATATTTTATAAAATTCGGGAAAAGCAAATAAATTCGATTGAAAGTTAGTTTATTATTTTACCCTTTAAGGCGTATACATATTTATGAAACACCCTGTATAAAATTAGAAGTAAATTTTAATTAATTATTAAATGTCTTTTAATAACTTTTGCAGAACGTCAGCGGTCATTTTTATTTTTTGAAAGGAAATTATAATAATAATTAAATATAAAATAATAAATAAATTCTTCTACATTTTAATTTGCAAACAATATCCAACTTTTTACAGTATCTTTTCCATGAATTACACGAAATTTCTAATTTAATTAAAATATTTATTTTTCTAAATTAAGAATTTATTACTAAAATATTATAAGAGAGGAAAATCTTTTGAGGATTGTTTCCAGAAGAATTAGAAAAGCCAATAGAAAAAAAATTAAATTAAATTTTCTATGATTGATTAAATTTCCTAATTAGTTCCTCGAATTATTGTGAAATGCGGTAATTATTTTATTAAATCCATCTGGTGATATTCTTTGGTCTGTCGTGTATATTTGCTGAGGTCTATTGTTTTGATAAAATTTCCAAGCAGGAAATTTGCTGGATTTTATGTTCCACGCTCAATGTCAGCATTCAATGGGTCGACATTAACCAACAAAGGAAATGTTGAATTAGAGTTAATATTTCTTTGTTGTATGGTATAACATCAAAAAGGCCTCAAGTAATTTGGTTTTATAAAGTAATACGAAAGAAATTGTAGGAGCTCAACAACACCATTTAGGCCAATGATGAGAAATATAATATAGGCATTGTATTTATTATTCGGTTTTATTAAAATTAATAGTTTAAACTAATTCAAACAATTGGGGTAATTAGCAAATTATTTAAACAAATTAAATATTATTTTGGAAAAAATATATTATTGAAAATTATATTTTTCTCAAATATCAATAAAAATTGTTTTAAAATCTGAGTTTTAATTTTATTATTTTAATTAAATTAAATCATTATTTGGAATAGAAAAATCTTAATTTAAAATCTATAAAATAAAATTTTATATTTTTTGAATTTTTATTGTTATTAATATTAATAATAATGTTTATATAAAGTATTTTTATTTAAATAATTTTATTTATTCAAAAACCTTGTGACTACGACAATACCGGTCTATAATATTTTCAAGAAAAAATATAAAATATTAGAAAAACCATATATCACACAAAAATATATTAAAAATAGAGAATATATTAATATTTTAATGTTAATTAACAATTCAATAATATATTATGACCATTTCATTATTATATTGCTCAAAATTATTTTTCTTTCAACAATATTATTATCAACCACAAAAGTTGCCATAAGAATAAATAATTATATTTCTATTCATGAAAATTCACAAATGTAAAAACCTGGGCTGATAAATAAAATTCGTTGGCTTATAATCATATAAATGATGAAAAATAAAATAATATTTTTATGATATTAAATATTTATTTAACTTTATTGAATCGCTGTTAGAATGAATTGTCAATATTTCATTAAAAATTGATTTTATTTTTTGCGGGATTTAGAATCCCACATTTTTTTAGAAATAAATATAGTTAAACTGCAAAAAATATTTTAAATAAAAATAATTTTCTTCTCTTTTTCCATTTTCCTGGACGATGTTTTAATTTCAATTTAAATTAGATTTTTACGATATAAACAAAAAATTATTATTTTTCATTTTTCTTTTTATTATTATTATTATTATTATTATTATTATTATTATTATTATTATTAT
>JBBMKC010249899.1:0-10399 GCA_037834085.1 Bipalium vagum | reverse complement strand
AATAATAATAATAATAATAATAATAATAATAATAATAATAATAATAATAATAAATAATAATAATAATAATAATAAAACAATAATTATAAATGGTAAAAGATATTTTAATGATAGAAAAGAAAAGACGTTCCCTTACTCTAAATAAAAATTCTTCTTGCTCCCACAGGTTCACGACTGCAGTATGGACACCGTACAATTTTTTCACTGAAAACGTCACAAATTGTGTGGCCACACTCCAAGCCAAAGTGACCTCTTTATCCAAACATATTCCGCAAATCTGATTCTCTTTTACTACAACAATTCTTTCCATCTCAAAAACCTTTTCTTTATCGACAATCTTTTCCTTTATGACAATCCTTTCCTTTCCAATAATCTTTGGAGTATTTTGTTGGAAAAAAAATTCCATTTCTGTCCTTATTTCTTGATTGGAACAATGAATTTTGTTGCCTTCTTTCTTGCGATGTTTCGAAGTAAATGTTTCCTCCTTTTAATATTATTGTTTTGACTGCATTCAGAAATGTGGACTGTCGACCTTCCTGAACGAAATTTAATAAAATATTTCATTTCACAAAAATAATTATATCGTCGTCGTTGTGCGATATTTTCTCAAACAACTGACTCAAAGCTGTAAAACCATTTTTGTCTTCATTATACAACTGATCGGTTTTGTATATAAAATCTTGTAAGAACTCCATCACTTCGAACTCGATGGCCACTTGTAGAGGAGTCTGGTTCTCCTCATTTCTCATATTAATATATTTTTCTTTATTTTTCTTTGCCTCCATGAGCCTTTTACAAAAATAAACTTTGTCCTCTCCTTTCAACAATCTTGTCAGAAGTCATTTTCCACTTTGAAAACACAGAGGACTGTTTATTTCAATATCCATCAAGCTTTTAAAAGGTTCCTTTGCATCAAATCTGGCCAAGTGATACAAACAAGATTCTATCACGATTTGTTGCACTTATTCATTGGCCAACCGAATTAACGACTTTAGTAAATGTGGATAATCCTCCCGAAGGGTTACTCTTATGATATCTGGAGTAATACATGGCTGAAGCTGGTCTGAAGGAAAACCATCCAAGACCTTTTGACAAAAACAGAAAAAGCTATTTTCCAAAGCAATTCTCAAAAGGTTTTCGTCAATATGCAATGGCTGGTGTTCTTTTTCTGACAGTAAGGTTGTCAATATGAAAATATTCGTAATCAATAACTCAATAACAAATTCTCAATAATATTGAAAATCAAATCACTTGGAGCCAGGACTATCTGGTCTATAAATGATATTGATTACCGATAACTGTCTCTGTGCCAACTAATAACAAGAGTTACCTCGTCGTCGACATTCGAAACAGCGCCCCTGTCATAGAGCTTAGCGAAAGAAGTGATGTCATCATTAGGGATTGAGTTCCGAATCTGTGAATGGATATGTTTAATCTAAATTGTTTGGCTGTCAAAAGTATCGATTCTTTGATAAAATTCGATTTTTAAGTCTTTTATGCCATGACCAAGGAAATTTCAAAGAAGAGTGACGGTTGAACTATGACGAAAAATCATGACTTGGAACCATAACAAAATGAAAAGGCGCTTTTACCTTGGATTAGTGGATAGGGACTGTGCACATTTAGAAAGGGCAATATATTAAAATCCATCGTGACCAATGAGTACAATAAGAGGTTGACAGGGAAAGTCGAGAAAGGCTTTACAGACGCAAATGTAGTTTCCTGGTGTCAGAACGCAAACGCCTTTTGGAACAGTTTTTAAAATTAAAAGTGAAAGGGTTAATAAAATTCTGAGAACTTCTGCTGCTGTCTGTGGTTCGTGTGGTCATCTTTTGTTCATTCACGAAGAGGTGAAAATCTTGAGGAAAATTATCTCACTTTGTCCCTCTCAATAATTATTCTTGTTCGTTATTGTTATTATTATTATTATGACATTTTGAATGAATTTCGCAGTTTCAGTGTGACCGCTGTCTTTTGCCATGTCCAAAGGGTTTCGTCGTCCTAAAGACAATAGAAAAATGTCAAAATGAAAATGTCTGCAATGGGGAAGGGAAATATTTCGAGACTTTGCAAAACTTGCAACTTTACTTAATAAATTGCTCAAAAAATAAAACCAATTTAAATGAACAACTGAGCATCAAGAATCCTTCGATGAGCTCAAAAAACGCCTAAGTTCTTCACCAGTACTAAGATATCCAAATCAAAAAAGCAACTCTAATTGATGTGTGATGCCATCGGCACAGCTATTGGAGCCGTACTGGGTCAAAGGGATGATAATGGAAAAGATTATGCAATTGCATATGCCAACAGAAGTTAAAAAACCCACGAGAAACATTATGCCACAATTTAACTGGAATGGTTAGCTATTATTTTTGGAGTTACCAAATTCCGAACTCATTTTGAGGTCGAGAATTTGTAGTGTATACCGATCACAATCCATTAGCCTATTTAGAGAAACATAGAGACACATCATCTGGTCTAATACGATGGTCGTATAGCTCCAAGAGTATAATTATAAAATTATATATCGAAAGGCAAAAGCCAACGGTAACGCAAATGCATTATACCGTATACCAGAAATTTGTCTCATTGATCATATCAAACAATTGAATTCAATCCAAGACCTCAAAGAAATAGTTAAACAAGATGCTGAAATTCAAGAAATCGATCATTATCCCGATCAAATCCAGCACTTGTAAAAAAATACAGCATGCTCTTCACGACGGTACACTTGTCTCATCGAAAAAAAATCCAGAAACTATCAAAAATACTACTGACCAAATATGAATGAAGATATTAAAAAATGTTGCACTACTTGTAAAATATGCCAAATCAGAAAAAACACTGAAAGCTCCATTAAAACCCTAGCTCCCATGGAAATGATTTCTATGGACATCGTTGGTCCATTACCTCAAAATACCTCAGGTAACGTTTATATTCTAGTAATGAGCGATTACTTAACAAAATGGCCCGAAACATTTCCTATACCAAATCATTAAGCCGAAACAATTTCGAAGACTTTTGTTGAACAAACCGTTTTTCGATATGGAGTACCGAGAAAGCTACTCAAAAATCGAGAACAAGAATTCATGAGCGAACTTTTAACGAGAATTAATAATTATTTTGGCATTTTGAAATTAAATACCACACCAAAACTAATGGCTTGGTAGAAAGGTTCAATTATACCTTATCCAGCATGTTATCCTCTTATGTTAACAAGCAAAAAAATGATTGGGATGTACACATCCATTCATGTTTGTTTGCTTACCGAAACGCAGTATATTTGGGAACCGGATATACTCCGTTCTACCTCATGTATCTACTTCATACAAATATGCCAATAGATTTCATATTTCAAAGTTCAATTAGCCAATATATGAAAGAACCAGATTATGCCACAATAATGAAAGAACATGCAAGAAGCTTGGAAGAGAGCAGGCTTAAGCATAAAGTATAATCAAGAAATAATGAAAGAGTCATATGATAAAAATCCAAAAATTCCGCGTTAACTATTGGTAACAGAGTTATGGTAGACAATCCGGCAATCAAAAAAGGTCAAACTCAAAAATTAAGTCGATAACAATTTTCTATTAAGAAATCCACAGAAGTCTAATAAAGATCATGAATTAATCCACATGAATAGATTAAAAAAAAGTTTCGAAAAGCGAAGCTGATAGTAAAAAATAATAAATGTAAGCAATCATTTTCAATATCATCATCTTCAGCACCTCGATATAATAATTTACGATCACAAAATATTTTCTTTAGCTCTTATTTTTATTTGTAATGCAATTTAATGTTGGAAAATTGAAACTTTGTCAAAGAGACATAGCAATTATCACACCATCCCGCACTATTATCATTTTAGTGGACCATTAAGCTTCAAACTATATCATAGTTGCAATTATGACAAAAACGGCACAGGTATCAATTATAAAAAATTATATCCCGTTTTTCAAACTATTATGTTACGACATCTTGACATATCAAAACCTTATTATGTTATAATTTCTATACACAATTTTCCCTTTGATAAACGATATTCATTAATCCATCATGTCCAATTCCAAAAATTTAGTTTACCTTTTACTCTCTCGTTAAAAAAATGGAGTTATACCAAACATCCTCTTGAAAAAATAACATGTACCATTTACTCCCCTTTCACATATATAGAATCATGCGGTACTTTGTCTAAAAACAATACTTCATTATATTAAACAACCTACTGAGCGGAAATCATACCCTTGATTTTTAAAATTTTGTGTACTATCAATCACATTGAAGGTTCGCTGATAACCAACTAACACTCCTTGTGGTAAATGATTCGAATTTAATTCATAAAATATCGATTACAAGATTGCAGCAGATCTTAAAAAACTATACAGATGCTCCTGTTAAAAGATTTCAAAATCATATTTATGTCCAACATGTTTATAAAAAAATTCAAAATAATATAAAATAAATGAAAAATCTGATCTTAAATTTGACTCCCCGATCAAATCGCTCCTTCATATCACTTATTCTGTCCTTTATTTCTGGCTCTATATTTTCACTTTTTTCACTTTTACTTGATTAGATTTTTAATTAAAATGAAATTTTGTCAATTTTGTAGAAATTGCAACCAATCTTTAATGATTGAATCGGCTACATATGAAATGACCGAATTATAGCAATTATTACAATTACCATGTTTTCCTGTGAATTGTTGCAAAAGTCCAGTATACACACATCTAAACGATTTAGTATTTAGACTGGTATTACTGCTGTTAATTATTATAATTTTTGTAGATATATAAGGATTTCATTTAACCTCAACCAAATCAATCAAGCGAGTCTCCCTGAAGAGTAATGCAAGATCACGTTACAGAAAATCTCACAATTCACCTCAGCCAATATATACCCGATTCCAAAGAAAAAGCAGTTCTCAACATTGTTTCCAATCAAAAAGCCTCTTCCGTAGAATGTATCAAACAACTAATAGAGAAGCATGAAGATCTATTCTTCCCAAACAGTATAAGACTGGAAATCACCGATATACCCTATCAATGTAAATTCATCAGTACAGCAAAACTGTACTGTACAGTTAATAAAAAATCCCTGTATCATCTATTTGAAAGACATTGTACTCTATTTAAAGGACATCACTTATACAAAGGAAAATTTTCAAGTGCATATATGCACAAATTCCATTACGGTAAGAGTTGCTGGAATTCCCATACCAACCAACCACAATGGATCGTTACCACAGAATTAAAGCCATGAAACTCTCTGGCAGAAATCGATCTCTGTGTTTTGAGACAAAAAAATGTGATACCATCATTGCAATGGGAGACCTCTATGTTCCAGATTTCATTCTCAATACAACACTTAAGCATACTGACGATCAAGTGTTCCGCTCTCTCAAAACCGAACAAGCCTATTTTCTACCTCGATCCGATTTTGGGTATATTCAAACAACGGCAGTATTCGTGGATATAACCACATATAGAGCGGGTCTCTATCTGGCCACTCACGCTCTTTCAGCAATACATGTACAAGGTTATGATGGTAAAACGATATTACTAGAAATCATTATACCCCGACAATTCATAAAATTAAATTCTCTGCAAACCGACATACATTACCAAGCTTTCAGAAGTGGTCGTGATGAACCTAAAGCTTTGAAATTAATCCAAAAAGCGGTGAAAATCAAAATTTTCATATCCCACCAGATTTAACATTTATTCACAATATGTGGAATTAACACTTCAGTTGCGGGATATATCAATATTCCCCAACTTCAGTATATAAAACAGCTTATGAAAATCTAAACTCAAGGCACTGTGCGCTTGCAACATGCAACTAGAAAACTGAATTTTCCAGAAATTGCGTCAACAGGCGAAAACCCAGAATGGAGAAAAGTATTATGCGTTAAAAACACTAAAAGGGAAATATAGTTTAAAATTGAATTGGGACTAATCAAGGAATTACAGGCAGTCACGTCCAGTATCAAAAATCATTTGGATAATGAAGAAATTTTTTATCCAATATCACCAGTTCCCTTCATCCGACTCTTACCAGCCTCAAAGAGCAGAGGATCAAAAATTGTAAAACCAATACTGGAGAGAGGCAAAGGAATCTCAATGTCAGAATTTAACCGCTAGAGCAAAGTTAAGACCTAAAGCGAATCTGAGTCTGAATATGAAGACTGAGTCTTATCTTTATTTATTTATTTATTCCGTGTAAGAGTTAATACCCAGAGTTTAATTTTAATTAATTATATTAAAAAATAATAAAATATAAAAATTAATATTATAATTAATTAAAAAAAATCATTTTGATGATTTATTTATAAAATATTTGGAAAAAATTGTTTAGTAACAAAAAGTTACTATAAATAGTTTTTTCAATAAAAATTTTAATATTTCTATAAATAAATTTATTGGAAAAAATTTTAAAGGTAAATTCTAAAATAAGTAGTATATTAAGTTACTAAGTCGAAACCAAAACGCAAAGAATTTGAAACAATATTCGGCCAGTCAACAAGTAACCAGCTATACGGAAATAGATTTCAAACAATATTCTGAAACGTGCGAAAAACATTCGAATATGTAACAGATAACCAGCTACATGGAAAGTTTCATTAAATTTTAATAAGTATTATTATTTGTGTCTAGTTCAGTAGATTTGATTACAAATCTAACAAAACTTGATTAAATTCAAATCATAATAAATTTTAGTTTCAGACTAGTGATATGTGAAACGATTACCAATTCTAAAAATCTTATTTTCTTAAAATTAAACTTATGTAATCTTCATCTGCATTTAGAATTGTATTTTTTATATCATCTCGATATTTTGTCATTAATTATTTTAAAAATATATGAAAATGATTCATTATAAAATAAAATGGAATGACAAAGCTTATAATTGATTTATCATTTATATTACCTTTATTGTGAAATGCTCTTCTATATTTTCATTTAAATGATCATGATCTTTAACTTTAAATGATTCGCTTTGTTTAGAATCATCTTCTGAATATCATCTTCTTGACAATATATACATTTTCTTGAATTTGAATAATTTATATTTTCTTTTCATAAAATTACTTCATTTTTATAATAATCACTTGTATTTTGTACTATTGAAGTTAAAATATTATTTATTTAATTTATTACATTAATAAATTCATCTGAAACATTTTCTCCATAAAACTGAAAATACGATCAGACTTCTAACGATATTACCCAAATTCCTCAAACTGTATATATATTCGCCTATAGATATTTGTATAATATTACTTATTATTTTATGTATTTTATATCATATATTATACATTACCATGTGCACATTTGTAATGTAAATAAAGGGAGAGGAACAATTAATTATAAAATATTACATATATATCCAATTAAAAATTATTATTATACTTATCTAATTTATAATTATTACTGTCAATATTATTATTTATTATTTACAATTATATTATTATTATTGCTAATCTGTTCAGTATTATCAAGAAAATCCATAATAAAAAAATATATTTCAAAAAAAATGATTTTGGTTCTGTTCTGATTATTTAAACAATAATCATAAATAAATTTAATTCTTTCCATTACAATTATCATTATTTTGATCATCATCGGTATTATCTTCTTCTTAGTTCCAATTCTCTTGCTACTGATGACCGTCACCGTGACAATCATTATTATTTATGTTCTTCTCTTTATTATAATCATAATAATAATAACCATTATTATTTTATTATGATTATTATTCTCCTACGTTATCTGAATAACATTAATAATTATTAAATATACCTTTCTATTAATATATTATTCTTATAATGTGCGCGTCGTGATGAATGGGGAAAAAATATGTACCATTGTGTATATGTAACCTTATCAATTTTATTGTATTGCATCTGTATGTGCACCATCTTATCCGTGTATAAATTTTATATAATATAAATCAATCAAATAAAAGGAAAAATGCTAATCTGTATTTGTATATACTGTTGTATTGTATCATTTACTTATGTCATGTATTTTACTTGTTCATATTTATGTAATAAGTTTTATAAAAAATGCCCAATGGAAGAAATCATCCTGCATTGACAGCCTTGAACAAGATCAAAATGAGTATATTCGCGTGACGCCGATGACCAGGAAGACTAGTCCAGGACCCATGCAGATTCCACAATGTTCGCATAAAACTTAATAACTTATTTCTTAAATTAATCAGAGAATAATGAAGATATGATGACAATCCCTCAAGGAATTATGTTGGATATTGCTGACGCTGAAAAATCGATCAGCAAAGTGGTTTTGGCACCTGGAAAAAGGGACTTTGCCACATACAAATTTTGATAGTAATTATTTTTTGATACAGCTGGTTTTGGCTACCGTTGATAAGAATTATGTTATGTGGAAAAATTGAAGTAGAAGTAAAGGAAATGAACATGTGTAATAAAAGTTCGAGATTCAATCTTCAAGTAAAAAACAAAGCAGAAGAGGAATAAATGCCGATTACCGTTTAGTACCAGAGAAAACATCTATATTTGAATAAAGGAGCATACCAACGAAGCTGAAGGTTATATTTTATTTTTGGGTCTTCCAGATCTCGTCTTTTATATTTATCTAATGGTCAAGTTATGGATAATATGTTTCAATACAACAGACAACACGGCAGTTGTGGATGGCGAATATTAAAAGTTTTCAAAGTTTTTTTGGTTCTCTATCAATTGAGTAGTCGTAGAATAATTTAGATTTTAATTTGCTTCATTAGCCAAGAATGAAGTTCTCTAAAGTAATTTACCGTGCAATTAACCAAGACATTCTTTATTTCCTTTTTAACGTTTTAGTGTTTTTAATTTTTAATATAAAAAAGTTGTTGATATAATAGGTAACCTAAAAAGTTTATGCCGGTTTTGTTATCGATTAGTTTAAGTTAAATTACAGTTTATTATAAATTTGAAAATCAATTTTAAGAATCCAAATAATAAAATCAATTAGCTGAAATAGGTTAATCATAATTTTTTTAATAATATTGGTTTATATGAATTTAGAGATGTCGCAAAAAATTCAAAATAAAGAAGAAATTCGAAGCATCATGAAATTCTATTTTTGAAAAAGAAAAATAAGAGTCATGCAACCAAAAAATATGTGAGGTTTATGGGTCTAATGCTGATTCAGAAAGAACGGTTCGAGAGTGGTTCAAAAAATTTCGCCAAGGCCACACTGATTTGAAAGACGGACTCCGCCAATCGCAGAAAAGGACGACGAAATCATTGAACTAATCAATGAATACCGACAGATAAGCAGTTAAGACATTGCCAAGGATCTAGGCATTTGTCAACAAGCGGTTTTAAATCATTTCGATAAACTTGGTTTCAAGAAGAGGCATGATAATTGTGTGCCTCATAAGTTATCAGAAAAGAATTTAATCATGAAAATTTCCCTTTGTGATTCCTTATTGAAAAAAAATGAAATTGATGTCTCGAAATTATCTACCAAGCTCTACAGACTCCACCTTTAATCGTTTTGATGGACAAGAGATGCGCACTGTTTCCGAACTCACTTTACTTTATCGTGTTAATCTGATGATTATAGACACCACTAAAAAGATCATCTTCCTGGTTGTTATCAAATGCCCAATTGATGTTAAAGATATTCAAGGAGGCTGGTGATAGAAACCTTTCGGAATATTCTAATCTACACAAGGAGCTACAGAAAATTAAACCAGACCACCAAATGAAGTTACACACGTGCATCATTAGTTATCTGTGCACGGTTTCTTCAGAAACCATCAAACTACTGGTCAAGATCAGAATCCCAACAAAGAAAGCCATCAAGACCGTGACGCAATGCGCTGACTCCAATATTGAGTTCTCATGGCATCACAACGCCTGTTTGCTCTACCAAAATTATGAATTATGAAAAACTTCACTTGCGTAAGGGACACCAATTAATAGAATTTGAACTTTACCTAAACAGAAAATGTTCCGATGGTGGAAATAATATCTCATATGGATTCCAATTTATATGCAATAATTATTTAAGAGAACAAAAGCTTTCGAAATGAGTTGTCACAAAGTTAAAATTACAATGAAAACATGAAAATTATTGAATACTATTTTTAGGTAAAAATCTCGAATCAAAGACCAAAACTCAATTAAATATGACCAAAAATGAATGCAATAATTACGCATCCATTGGAAAACAAGAACGTGACAAACCTATGGAATTAAGAGCCGACATATTTTTTTAATCCTCTTGTTTAACAATATTTCAGGCAGATATTGATTATTAATTTTATATATTAAGTTTTATTATTGTTACTGTGGAGTATCCCACAATAAACATTTTATTATTAACAATTGTGATGATTTTTGTGTTTTTAATTTTATTTTATTTTT
>JBBMKC010249877.1:0-10400 GCA_037834085.1 Bipalium vagum | reverse complement strand
GATGTTCATTTTTATTGAATTGGATATCCATTTTGAATTTCATGTAAAACTAAATTAAAAACTAATGAGTTAAAAAACTATTAATAAATAACAAACACGTGATCTGTCTATTTAAATATCAAATTAAATTAATAATATATGCATCTAATGTCATTCAAAACGACATCGAAAAAAAAACGGCACGAATTTATTAGACAACCTAATAATGTTATATAGCAAAAAATATCAAATTCAGGAGTGCTTATTTTTTAAAAACAATATTTACATGCTGCCAGTAATTTAAGTAATTTGGTTCATTAAAACAACAGATATATTAGTCTTCAATTTAAACATTTTAATTAATTCACATTATAAAAATTGGTTTGCAGAAAATTCAAAAAAATGTTCGGATTAGACGAATATTCAGAATAGACAAATTCGGATTAGACTAACTCTACTGAATACAGAGAATGTTCATTCACATAGCCATAAGTACTTCTGGAAAAGGAATTCATGGCGAAGATGTGTTTCTTTTAAACGTAGGCGATTACTCTGCGTGGCCGATTTAGTTTTTTTTAGACCAGCTGACCACAAAATAGATTCTTGGATCAGTTTTGGTACGCGGACCACATTTTTGTATAGTTATAATCATTTTAAACGAATTTCTAAAGCTGGGGTTCCCACATTTTTGGCCACAAGTGAAAAAATTGGGAACCCTTGGGCTAAATCAATATAACTTTTTAAAGTCTTTGAGATCAATAGAAATTTCAAACGTAAGAATCAAAGTAATTGGACACTTTTACTATAGAACGTTCAGCAAGCTTTTGTAAAAATAAAAAAATTATGAGAAAAAGAGTAACAAATTTTTTCTTAACAAATTTTTTTCTTTGTTCTGAATATTATTTTAATTGATCCTATTTTGAAAAGCTTCACAGAATTGAATCTGTCATTTCCGAATGAAATAATCTCAGTTCGAATTTTGATCACCTCGTGTTTATTTTTATGTTACCTTTTACACGAAGATCAGTTTATAAACAGTAAACTAATGTTAAAATTTAGTTGAGAAGCGATCCCTTACCTTTCCAATGTATGTGATGGTATTTATAATTTTGTGGTAAGACACCATATTTGTTCTTCTACCAACACATTCATTCCAAGTTGTCAATGGACATAAATTGATAATTTTAAATAAGTAACAAATTGCTCATGTGAATGTGGAACAACTTCACTTGGTGCAAATTGATATGTTTTAACAAAGCCACACTTAAATGAAAAAGGAATCAGATTTTAAAATAATAAATGCCTTGAGACAGCACGAGAGGAACCACAGATTCGGATCACTGGTAAATGTACTTGATCGAAAGGTCAGTGGCATGAAGCTAGAGACAAGAGATTACTTTCACAAATAACTTAAAATTACAAAGCACATGGTTCCATAAACAACAAGATACCATTTCATTTGGTAATCATTGATTGAAAATTGATAATAATTTATTGCATAAAATTTGTCCCTCAACAAATATTATACTTATGCCACCGTTATACAGTACATAAACATAACTCTGTGTGGTAATACAAAATAATGGCCCCACAATATGTGTAAATATTTTCTGATGACTTTGATTAATTTCACATCAACATAACTATTTTACGGAGATTAGTTCGCATAAGTCGATAATGTAAATATCGATAACGCCTTTCAGCATTGCATTTGACAGTATATTATTAATGATCGTAATGATTCTTGATTATGGTCAGATACGTATGTCTATCACATGGAGGTGACAGACTCCAAACAGTTTTGGCAAATCTCTCCATAACTAAAGAACTAAAGACCATGGTACATGTAAATCTTGTCTTTTATTATCAACATAAAGGACTCACTTTACCTTCATTTTGTTATAAACCCCATGGCCATAAACCCATTTTAGTTGAATCAAACCACAGATTATAGCACGAACACTTTCAAAGAGGTCAAAGTCTTCATTTCAATAATTTCCTTGCACGTACGATAGATTGGTCTAGTGGAAAATAATCAACAGAATGGACACAACATTTATTAAGTGATCTTCAAAAACGAGTCTTTTCAAAGGTAAGTATAGGAAATGAAGTTGATCCTTCGTGATAACCATAAACGTTCACCAGACTGGACAGACAAGGTCCATTACAAAGTCTTATCCACAATCAAGTTTATATCCAAAATGTTATTGATCACAGTGTTGGGTTGTCAGTATTCGAGTGAAATTACTAAATGCTCATTTTAAATATTATAATTTTAATTAAATTAATATTTAAATAATTATATTTTAAAATATATAATTAATTTTATAATGAATTTACTCAATAAATATATTAAAAAAAATTTTTTTAAATTTTTTAATATTTTGATAAAATAATAATATAATTATTACATTATTATTATTTTTTTAATATTATTATTTTAATCTGAATTTTTTTTTATTTTTATTATTTTATTATTTTTATTTTTATTATTTTTACTATTATTATTATTACTTTATAATTATATTAATATGATATATAATTATATATTATATTATATTTATATTTATGTATTATATATTATATATATTTTTATTTTTTTATAATTATATATTTATTTATGTATCTTTTTTTTATTTTACTTTTAAATTTATATTTTTCACTTTAATTTTATTAATTTTTTAATAAATTATAAATAATTTTCTTGGCAAATTGGAATTGAAATAATATTAATATTTTATAAATAAAAATTAAATATAATTTATTAAATTAAACCATTGCTATTTTTATCTGAGCTGAAATAAAAACAAATATTTATTATCCACATTAAAAGATTATTATTTGAAGCAGTGTTGTTTTTTGTTTTAATTCTGTAGCAAATATTCCACTGCGTCCTTGGTCCTTTGACGGCAAAGCAGCGTGGACGGCCAACGGAGGCAGAGCAAACCAATTCGTGATGTAGCCCATAATGAATGGCAAGGAAACCATGTCAACACATGAAGTTTTATTGCGGATTTTGGGAGAACATTGAACCGTTGATTCCGGCTGATTTATTTTACATTAGAGCCGGACTGGCGAAGTTCCGTGGTCAGTGGTTCACGGTCAATTGAGTCCCATTAAATAACCACCAAGCCATGAACGTTACCAATATCTTAATAATGATAAGGGAATTGAGTCAGAATGGAAAAGAGGAAAATATGCATTATAGTAATTTATGCGTTGGAAAATAAAATAGAAGGATTAATTTCACCAAGGGGATATGATTTATTTATCTTTCGTTTTCAGAATCGTTTCCTAACGTAAACAGTGAACACAGTGGTGCCCTTTTAATATGGTATCCGTGTAAACATTGCCTCAGGGACGTATTTTGTTTGACATTTTTTTCTGAGGAAATGAGGTTCTGGCAGATCAATGTAGAAAATTCGATTATCTTATTTATTCATCAAAATTATTAATTAAAAAGTTAAAAGACCCGGCACACCGGACCCTGACATCAACAAAAGTGAAAGCTTTCGAAACGGTTTGCACCTCCAGTGTACATGAGCGCCAAGGGAGAAAAACATCATTAATATTTTTCATACAAATTCGGTTGAGTCTCAGGACAAAATGGTTTTTATGTTTTCAACTTCATAAAAGTGATATTATTCGGAGACTTTGTTTAATTTTTGGAACTAGTTTTATTCATGATATATTTTTTAAAGATGAGTTTTCGTAAAATATTTCCGGTGAGAGTTTGATTGATTCTGATCTTTATGAAATTTAGGTGAGAGAAGGTATCATTAAGTATGCAGCTCTATGATGTCAAACAAAAAGCTTGTATCTGTACAGCTACAAGGAAAGAACCCTTAAGTGAGAACCAATAGAGCGAAAACCTATGTCACATAAATTGTACATAAATATTATCAAAGTAATAAGAAAGGCAGGTTTTTGGACCACTTTGAAAAAAACGAATATTACCTCCATAAAAAAACCCTATGGAGGCATATGACCCAATGCTTTACGTTATGAAACAATATATTCATCTTTGTGAGGAACTAATGGAGACAAAATACATTTTAAAAGTTGTAAGTGGTTCAGTTCATCTCAATCATTGAAATTGGCTAAACATTATTCGCAAGGGTCAGCCAAATTAACTTAAAGCCCTATTATCAATCCAAAAGAACTGAATAATTCATAAAACAGACTTCTCGTACTTCTTTCAGTTCGAAAGTTCCAAATAAATATTCATTCGAAGTATTGGGTCGGTTTTAAATTCATTTTTTCTCAACATTTAAAAAAGTAATATAAAAACTTTAAAAAATTATATTAAATATTAAAAGAGCATTTTTGGATTTGTTTTAATAATTTAAGTGTTCACAGTTTTGAATGTTTGGTCAGCCATATTGAAAATGGAGTGTACAGATGAAATGATGTTTCGATCATTTTCTGGACAGTCACGTTTTATCAACAGGTTTCGATATCAGATAACTTTGTTGGAAAGAAGAAACTCCTGACAGGATGGTCAAGCGATGGTTGCCAAAACATCTCTATTGATTAAACTTTTATTCCTGAAGTCTGTTGTATGAATTGTTCGGTTCTTTTGGATTGGTAATAAGGCTTTACGTTAATTTGGCTGACCCTTGAGAATAATGTTTTTTAGCCAATTTCAATAAATGAGAGGACCTCAACCATTGACATCTTTGAAAATGTATTTTGTCTCCATTAGGTTCTTCACAAAGATGAATATGTTGTTTCATAAAGTCAAATCTGGTAATAGACTCATACTGATAGCCGTCTGTAGAGATCGTTCAATGGCAGTTCAACAGAGGATTCTCAAATTGGGGCCAAAATAAAGAAAGAGATTAAAAATGCTAACCAAGCTCTAAAACACGGGAAAACAACTATACAATTCGAGAATGTCAGCAACACTTTCAAGTTGGAAGGAGATTAATCTTTATTCTACTTTAACAGATAAAATCAACAGTCCCCAACTGAATACTTTTGGGTTAAAGTAATAAGCCACTTAAGAGGTAATTACGAGGTACCCTTTGTTAATGTAAATGAGAATTCAGGTAAAAAACGGTGAGTGGAATTCTTTTCCACAGGAAACAATTTAGCATGGAATTTGTAGCATACTAGACAGACTTGTTTAATATAAAGAAATGAAATGATCTTACATTATATTAATAAACTTTTCGGAAATTCAATGATTATGATCACAATCATTGATTTTTAATTGATTCAGTTAATATGAATATATAACAAGTTAAAATTTGGCCACCAACATAAAAAACAGCATTAAGAGTACCACAAAGAATAAAATCCTTTCACTAAAGTTTAACTATAATGCTCATACATCAAACTGTGCCCTATCACGAGGCTTAGTTTAAGAAATATACATAATGAAATTAATAATTAAAATGCTTAACGTTTGGCAACAGAAGCTTTCATTAAAACAAGCCCTCTATAAAATTTCACTAATTCGGCAATAAAAATTGATATTAGTTCCAACGATGTCAATTGTTTTATTTTGTCATGACCGACAAGACACTCCACCGACCAGGACAGACAGTTTCATCTTTTTATGCGACTTCTTCCCACTACGTTACGTTTGACTTTCATCTGTAACCATTTCGAGCTTCAGAAGTATCTGAGAATGATTTTCATGGTTGAGAAAATAATTTGTCCATCAATTATTTTAATTTAGTTTTTATTTATTATTAGTTTTCATTTTTAAAGTCTTCTTTATTTTAAGTATATATTTCACATTTTTGAGCTGGTGTGTTTTATTTATTTATTTTTAATTATCAAAAGTTTTTTTTCAAAATCAATTCCCTTGACATTTTAATCTTATTAATATAAATTAAATTTTTAATTAACTTAAAACATTAATTTAAATTTTACTTATTTTTTATCTGCTTTTAATTTTAATATAAATTAAGATAATTTATATAAAAATTAATTAAGAAATCATTTTTACTTTGAAAAAAATCAAAATTAAAAATTAAAGGTACTTTTAATTAACGATATTTTTCTGAAATAGCTTGCTTATAAATTTTTGTAAATTAATGTTGTTTATCTGAATTAATATTAATGGAGACTCGATAATAACAAATTGAAAACTTTCAAAATAAATGTATTAAAATGGAATTTTTATTAATGTTTGTTTTAAATAAAAAAAATTAATGAAAATAATAAATCGATTAAATTGAGCATTAACAATTATTAAATTGAAAATAATAAATAATAATAATTACACAAATATCAAAACTTATCTCAGAAAATATGGATAATAAATAAATAAAAAAATAAAATAATAATAATATTATTATTATTATTTATTTTTTTTCACAAAAAAACAAAGTGAAAAATTATAATTAAATGAGTATTTTAAAAACTAAAAATTGTTTTCAAATATTAAAAAACGAAAATATTGTAATTAAAAATATCCAACATTTTCCTTAGTAAAAGTAAAGAATGCTTTCATAATAAATGTGTACCAGGTAATTTTCAATGTAATTTAACGCCTACTTTGATGCTGGAAAAATGCTGATAAAATTAATTAAATCAATTAATTAATGTAATTAGTCTAAGGAAAATATCTAAATTTTCATTTACAGAAAAATGATTGAACAAAATTTAGAATTTAATATTATTTTTATATTTCTTTAAGAAATTATTATCAGTAAGAATTTATTTGTATTTATTATTAAAATTATTTATTATTGAAAATGAAGAAAAATTCAAACAAAATTTATCCAAGATCAGGGTCCAAATTGAATGAAGCTAAAAATGATATAATTTCAATAGTGACCGGTCCTTTGTCACTGTTCTTATTGAAGTAATGGTAAATAAAGCACGAGTGATCGTACGATTTAGAATCGTCGAAAAATTAAAATAAAATATTTTTTTAATTTTTAAAACGTTTTAAAATTATTTTAAAATTGATGATTTCCAAAAATTGTTAAATTAACTTTAAATTATTTCATGAACATGAAAAATTGGAAATAAAATCTTTACTAAATAAATTGTTTTAAATTTTTGATTAATTTTTTTTAAAAAAATAATTATAATTTTGATATTAAATTAATTAATTAATCTTAATTAATTTCATAAAATAAATTTATTTTAAGTTTTAAGTAACTTAATTTAAATTAAGAAAATTATATATATATTAATTTTTCTTTTTAATTTTAAAATATTTTTAAAAAAAAATAATTTTAAATTTTTATAAATTATTTTAAATTATAAATATTATAAATTTTAATACCTTTTTTTAATTGTTGATATATTCTTTTAAAATAAAAAAATATTTTAAATTTAATAATTTTTTTGAATGAAAATAATTTTAATTTTAAAAAGGTTAATTAAAAAATTAATCATTTTCATTAAAAACATTAATCAAATGTTAAGTAAATTAATTATTATAAATTATAAATTTTAATAATTTTTTAATTTTAATATATAATTTTTTAAAAATGAAAAATTATTTTAAATTTTAATTAATAATTTTTAATCTTCATATAATTTTTTATTTAAAACAATATTTTAGATTTAGTAAACTTATGAAAATAAATTAATTTATAAAAAATAAATTAATTTAAATTAAAAAAAGAAATATAAATTTTAATAATTTTTTAATTTTGTCAAATTTTTTAAAATAGAAAAAGTATTTTAAATTTTAATAAATTAATTTCAATAATATTTATTTAATAAAATTATTTTAGATTTAGTCTCAATAACATTGTTAATTTTTAAAAAATATTAATTTTATTATTAAATAAATTATTTTAAATTTTAAAAAATTAATTATAAATTGTTAATATATTTATATTTTTTTTTTAATATTTTTTTTATTTTTAATATAATTTTTAAATATAAAAAGGGTTTAAATTTTATTTAAATAAAAGTAAATTAATAAATAAATTTTTTTTAAAAAACGAATTTTAATTTAAAAAAATTTTTGTTTATTGATTAATAAATTAAGTGATTATTCTTTTGAATTCCTGAGGATAAGAGAAATAATAATAAATAAATAGAAATTAATAAATTCCATCTTCAGTAGCGATGGCAGTTGGTTTATCGATGGTTGGGCAAGATATGAAATGTTGAATTATCCACGGCGAAAAATCGCTGAGAATTTTATTTATTTTTTTAAAAATAATCTCCGAAAAAAATCAGCGGTCGAAGGTGGGGGACGACTGCAGTCACACGGACACAACGGTAAAAACATGTATTAGAAATAAATTTATCATTTGATAATTGCGTTCACAAAGTCGACAGTTCGTTACACCAGTCTGCCGGCGTCGATGGCGTCGATGTAGTAGTTCTTCTTCGGGTACCGATTCTCAATCAGAGGGTCCAGGTTGTCGGAACGCTGAAATCTGAAAAGAAAGACAACCATCAGAACTCATCCTCAAGCATTTTTCTTTAAATATAAATCAAATATTCCAACATGCGATGCCTTGTAACCTTCAGAACAGTCAGAAAACTTCAGTATTATTTTTATTAATATAAAACTAGTAGTTTATTTAAACAATAAATAT
This sequence comes from Bipalium vagum, assembly GCA_037834085.1. Lineage (NCBI taxonomy): Eukaryota > Metazoa > Platyhelminthes > Tricladida > Geoplanidae > Bipalium > Bipalium vagum. The sequence continues at coordinate 1,896 of JBBMKC010249877.1, read as the reverse complement.
ATTGACCAAAGCAATTTCTGACACTGATTTTAAATATGTAATATAATAAAGAAAAGAAAATATTGAAGTCAGTAAAACTTATAAAATTGTTACCGCAATAGTAATCAATAACATTGTGAGTATTTAAACTGATTTATAATTTTTAAATTTTTAATTAATTGCAAATTTAATTTTAATATTTATCAATTTGAGTTTACACTACATTTCTGAATCTACCATTGATTTTTTTTCTAATTCTTTTTTAGTTGGTAAAATACAATTATTTTACGAGAAAAATCCCATACAACTGGGTGGAATTGGGATTATTGTCCAATGCGACGAGGTAAAGCTCAATTACAACGTCAAATCCCAACGTGGCAGAGGACCAAAATTTGGACGCTAACAACTTTCGATACATCAGTCAATCCAGGTATAGGATTCTGCCAGGTAATTTCAGATAAAAAAGCCGATAAATGTTTTCAATTATTAGAAGTTTCGTTCGTCCCGGTTTAATAGTATATACCGACGAACACAAGTCTTATGTCAAATTGAACTTTTATACTTTTTTAACAGAATTCATATGGCTGGATACCTGGAAAGAAGAAACATTTAGCAAAACTCTACAATTACTTATGATATAATACATTTTGTAAAAGTTGTTTTTATTGATTTTGTTTCCTAATTTTAATCATGTATTGTCAAATTTAATTGATTTTTTTACGTAATGTTAAATTTAATTGATGACATTATGTTGTGTCAAATTTAAATGATGACAATATGTCGTGTAAGATTTATTTGTTGGTTTTTTGTAGTGTCATGTTAATATGATCCTTAATTTTTATTGGCACATTATATTAATTTATTAAGAATGGAAAATTTATTTAAATATTGTTGTTTTAAAAAGCATTCAAAATATATTGTTCAAAATGACTGACTTTGTTGATATCGCAGCTAACAAAAATAATAAGATTATTATCATTTATTATATAATATTTTTATTATTTTTATATTATTATTTTATTTGTATAAATTGTAAAACATTTAAAAATTTTATTTTCTTTTGCCAGATTTTGATTTTGTGGTAATTAATAATTAAAATAAATCTCAGAATTTTCGAAGATTTCACTTGGAACATTATGATGGTTTTTGACAAGGGTATTTAATCACAAATCAAGTCTGGGGAATATTTCTCCTTTGTCTGTGGGAAAAAATGGAAATTTGAGTGACTTTGATTCATTTTATTACATTTCTTTTGGAAAAGGAGAAATAGAAATGTTCGCTGATTTTATGAGGGAACGGGACTCCATGGGAACAGTGCAAGTGACACTGGAGCCTGGAGGCCCACACCGGATAAATGAACCAGAAAACCGAATTTTACTTTAATGGTATAATAAAGTCGATGACATGAGCAAAATGCAATGTTTTTTGTAATTTCACTGGAAAATTATTTTATAATAATTATTAAATAAAATTAATAAAAATAAATGGTAAAATAAATATGAATTGACACTTCATTCGAACTGAGTTTTTAATTTATAGCTAAAATTATATTAATTTTAATATATATAGTATTATTATTAATATATTTATTTATTATTTTATTAATATATATATATATTATTATTTTTGTTATTATTATTATTATTATTTTTGTTATTATTATTATTATTATTATTATTATTTTTATTATTATTATTATTTTTGTTATAATAATAATTATTATTATTATTATTATTATTTTTATTATTATTATTATTTGTTTTTTTATTATTTTTTTTAATTTTTATTATTATTATTATTATTATTTTTATTATTTTTATTATTATAATAATTATTATTATTATTTTTATTATTATTATTATTGTCAGGATTAACTTTTAATTAATCTTAAATAATAAATAATAAATATTTTTCAAC
>JBBMKC010249855.1:0-10401 GCA_037834085.1 Bipalium vagum | reverse complement strand
ATCATTATTTTTATCAATCATTATAAAATTAGTTATAGAATTTGATGGACCTAATTTTTGAATAGTTTCAACTTCTGATGATCCTAATTTTAAAGTTGCATTTGAAAATAAATAAGGAAAAAAGTTTTATTGTAAAGTAATATTATTTTCTAGTTTTATTCCTTTTATTTCAATTTCATAAGTAAAATATGCTTCATATAAATTTAAAGAATTTGTTTTTGGTGTTATTGTGAAGACTCCCAAAACAAAAAAACATTGTGATCCTAATGATTTTATCCCAAAAAAAAGTTTCATTTATGTTAATAAAAATTTTGGTATTTTAATGTTTATTTTATTTTGATTTTAATGTAGCTAGAATTCTTTCCCGAAAAAGATTTATTACAAAATAAGAAATTAAAATATAAATTGCATAATTAATTATTATTATTATTATTACTCATATTTTGATGATTCAAACAAAAAAATATATAAATATAGTAAAAATTAATTTAGTAAGAACAACTTACTAAAAATAGATTTTAAATAAATAATAGTTACGTTAAAATTATAAATAGTAATATATTACAAATTGAAATTTAAAACCAGTAACAAAATGTTACTAAATATAAACTAAATATAGAAAATTGGATATGTAAACCCAATCCAAAGAACGACACTAAAAAACACAACACAAAAAACAAAATCACAAAAAACAGCGATAACGAAACAAGAGAAGATACAAAAATTTTGATTGAACATATTAGTTCACATATTTGATTATCGCCGTAGTTCACATTTTTGTCGATCACATATATATTAGACGATTTACAATTACAATTTCATTAGTGAAGAAGTCACATAAAAGCCATTAATTATTGCACATTCTATTGAACCGAAATTCCACAATTAAAACAAGTTGAAATTCTACAAATGCATCAAAGTAAATTTTATCATTATTATATTAATTGTTTTGTAATTTGTAATTAGTAAATCGACAGGTTTACATAATAACTCATTAACGTTATATTTCACGTTGGTAATTTTATAATAAAATTACACAACTATTATAAAATCAACATTATTCTAAAATTAATTTCACAATTGGTAATTTGTAATGAAATTACACAATTGTAAATAATATTCTTTTAAATAAGTGTTAGGGTTTAGCCCTAAAATCAAATAATTGTTTTTGTTCCTTTCTTCACTTCCGTCGCAGATCTTTTTATTTTTCGTAGTTCACACACTAATTAGGGTGGTGAATTACTTATCTTTGAGAGCTTTTGAGACACTGATATTTTTATCAGTGCGAAAAGATATCCTTCCTGTAATTAATCCTAAACTCAGGGAAAGTTTTCTTGCAGAGGATTGTTCAAACAGCAATCACTCTTGCCTTGTAAATTCACTTTGTAGTGTCAATAAAGGTTTGAAAATCAATAAGTTCTTTTAGTCAATTTAAATTCATATTTCGTTCACGCATAAAATAACCTTCTACCCTTTAAACTCTTAGTGTTAGCTCCAAATTTAAGAGACTTAACAGTCTTTTTTTCGAACCTATTTTGTTTTGGAGTAGCATTGGGCTTTTGGCCTGGTTCCAACCATTGATTTCTCCTGTTCGGATTATAAAAATATATCCATTTTTCGTCGCAAGTGACAGGGTTCATCATTTGAATTATTTAATAATTGACGACAGATCGACAAACGACGTTCAGCTTGACTTGGCGTCAAATCATGCTGTACTTTAGAAACGCACTTGTATCACTTGTTATGCTGATGAAGATGACAGTTGTGATGTTCCGGTCTCAGTCGACAATCTACGCGTACTATTTGATGGATCTACAGTGGTGGGACGTCCACTGCGAGGATAATCATTGAGATCTATGTCACTCTTGTTGAATTTTTGAACCACTTTTGAGCAGTTCTTTTGGACAATGATTTGTTGCCTTCAACTTCACATATTTTCTTTGCAGCAGCTATGGCTCTGAAAATCTGCTTCCAGTAATGTTTCAGAAGTATATGGATTGCTAATTTATCCATGCTTTTTTTCTGAATATATATACAAACTATATATAACTTAATATAATTAAAAGTATCTTACGCGTCTCTTTCTCAGCTTTCAAATAGTGTTCAACTTGTTAATATTTACATATTTATATTTAAAATTTGCTTTTAAAGTTTACATAGAAAATACGCACGAACTTATGAATCAACCCAATAGATTTACTTTTAAGAATTGATAATGTAAGATCAATAAATATAAATTTTTATCAAGACATTGTGTAGAAAGAAATTTAACAAAAGGTATAACATAGACTTTACAATTATATAATGTACAAAATAAGCCAATTTACATTTTATAGCTTTTATTATTACATTTAATTTGATGTCCATATGGAAAAGTATTTATTCCATTATTATCAATCAAAAAATTATCATCAAAAGTACTTAATGCAATTTTATTTTGTTTATAAAAAAATATTGTGTTTCTCGGATTTAATTTCATGATTTGCTTTCTTAATTATATCTCCGTTTAAATCATTTTCATAATTATTTAAATTAGTCTTAACTCTTTTATTTATTCCTCTCATTCTTTTATCTAATAATATTTCTTTAGTTTTATTATCTATTACTTCATAAGCATAAGATTTAGATTTTATAAAATAGGCTATTTTAAATGTCTCATTTTGTTTGTTATCTTTAAATTTAAATAATCCGTCTTCTAAATAATTTGAAGGTTTATTTTCTATATCCTTAAGAGATTCAATAATTAAAGAATCAGTATCACTAAAATGAATTTTATATTTTCCAGATAATTCTTTTTCTAAACAATTATATACAAGATCATACATTATTAATTTAAAATACTCCAAAACAAAGAATCCCATATAATTAAATTTATCAAAATTAATATCTTGTTTTTTCATGTAACATGTAACTACATTTTCTGTAAATATTTTTGATCTTTCAAATGATAATTTTGATGCATTTTATTAAATTTTTTAATAATCACTACATATTTCTATGTTTTGTCTTTTCCTATCATTTTCTAATGTTTTTCTATAAAATTCATTAAGTAAGTCTGTGTTTATCAATTTTACACCTTTAACATTATAATAAAGGTTTTAAATAAGCCAGAACAGGTTTGTTCATATTATAGACATCGGATAGTTGTTAATTTTTTATTACATTTATCATTTCATTTTTTCCACACTCAATTAAATTTAAATTTAGGTTACCACTGTCTCTAGATAGAACTCTTGGCTTCATTTTATCGTCCCTTAAATTTATTCATCCAACGATTTGACTGTTTAAAAGTTTCAATACCTATCTCCTGTACAAATTAAGAGGCTTGCACTTTAATGATATTTTTGTTACATTTATATTTTTTTATTGCAACTGACTAATTGAAATTTGTGACACTTCTAATTCGTCATACTTAGGCTTTCGGAATCTTTTTTATTAATCGTTGTGATTTATATCTACCAAAGATTGCATTTTTGATATTTTTAAAAACGCTTTTATAATTAATATTTTTGTTAAAATATTGTGGGGAAATAAATGGCTATCTCTTTAAAATTGGAATTACAGTGAGTTTGAAGGAAGATCAAAATTTCCTTTTTTCTTGATTATGTAACGTTACTCTTTTATTCATTTTAAAAAATTAACAAATATAATAATAATTTAAGTAATTTCAGTTAACACTGTTAAATTTTTAAAAATTGAAAAACCTTGTTCTTATAAGGAGGGTCTCTTATATAAAACCGATAGTTTAATTTTCCTAGTCAATTTTTGTACAAACATATTTTATCCAAATTTTCCCTTAAAAGAGATATTCCTTATAACGAGGTTTAAGTGTATATTTTATGTCATTTGGATATTTTGTCAAAAAAAAATGAAAATCATATACATATCCATTATAAAAATAAAATGAAAAAACTTTTAATTAACTTATCATTTATATTACAATTATTGTGAGCTGCTCCTCCATATTTTCCATTTAAATAATCATCTTTAACTTTAAATGACTCACTTCGTTCATTTTAAAACACTTTCTCCATAAAATTCAAAATATCTTTATTTGAATAATTCAGGATAATTTGACTTAATATAAATTCCTATTTATAATGGTTTTTGATTTATATCTGAATTTTCCTCATATAATATCCAAATTTCAAAATCACCATATGATAAAATGGAATTTTATTTTAAAAATAATAATTATTAAATTGACAATATTCATCTTTATGAAATATTGCTTTTGATTCTTTAAATTCTTGACAAATATATGTTCTTTTAATAAATTCTCTGAACGATAAAAATTAAAACAGTTTAAGCAAATATGATTACTATTTATAACTATGTATTCATATTTTTACATAATACAAAATGATTATTATATAATAAAAGAAACATTTATCATTATTTTGTATATTCAATATAAATTGTGATTTGAATGGTAATTTTATATATAATGATACAAGTAAATTTTGATATTTTAATAAATCTAATCTATTTGATATTATTGTATCTAATTTCCACCCAGATTCTTTTTGTTCTTTTTCTTCTATATACTTATTTAATTTTTCTAAATTTGATGTTTATTTCTAATTTATTCTTTTATATTTATGTTTCCTGGTTGCGAATAATATTGATTTATTAATATTTCATTTTCATTTGTTTCTAAAGAAATTTTGAATGGGTGAATAAAAATTTGATAACTAAATTTATTATTAATATAAAAATTTGATAACTAAATTTATTATTAATATAAAAAAAATAATACTTAATTAAATCTATTAATTCATCTTGAAAATTAAAAATATTTTTATTATTATTATCTTGAATATTTTTAATTATTTCCATTTTACTGAATTTAAAATTTTTTGATTTATAATAATATTTTTCAAATTTTTCTAAAAATTTTATTAAGAAAATTGTTGGGTTTGTCAAAGGCACAAACCGTAAAAGAGAAATTAATAATAATAATAAAATTTATATTATTTAAAAAATAAGACTTAAAATTTTTAAAAATGACTAAAAGTCGAGATTTTGATATATTAAGGCCATTTAATTTTGGATAAAAAGATTTATCCCATCATCGGGGTAATAAATTATTTTTTGTCTAACTTTATCTCAGCGTGTAGATAAAGTTTAAATTTATGGGTTATTAAAGGAAATATCAGTCTTAAAGCATATGAATTGGTGATTGTAGACCAATCTCTACGACTATTTAAAGATACGACTATTCCCAAAAATGCACCCAGGAAAATCATACACTTTGAAATATTTTTGAAAAATTTGGAAGATTATTCGTTATTATTGCCAAGAAGTTAAAGAAGAATATTCATTATTATTGCCGAGAAGTTTCAAGAAGATTATTCGTAATTATTCTCGTTTATATCCAGATGATTATGAAACAAGATAATACAGCGACCTTGGGAATTCTTAGGTGACATGAAAAGGACCTAGTGGACGACAGAGGACCAATTATCTTTTCGGATGAGAGTATTATTGATTTTTTTTATTATTGGTTAGTCTTGTTTTAATAATGATTCAAATTAAAATTTGGTGTTAATTTTCATACATTGTATTTTGCTTTTAACTATTTTCATATTTCAATATTTCATTTGATTTGATATTTTCTCAGATTATTTTGTGCCGACGTTTGATCGATTTTGTAATAGTAACTTTACAGAATTTTGATTCTTTTGAGTATTGTTTAGGATTTTGTTGTATATACGACGATAGAATTTTAAAAGTTTTACTGTGATTGTTTTGATTTAATTGGTGTACGAATAAAGTATTATTGTGGGAGTTTGATTCAATAGAGTCACATTTGTGTAGCTATAGTAGTAAACCAGTACAACATTATAAAGTGAGAAGTTATCGATATTCGAGCAAAAGTTACTGTTTCAATTTAAAGTATAATATTAACAAAATCATTTCCCGGCATTTCCATTAAAATATTATTATTTATTTTATTTAATTTCATTATGATTTTTAGATTTTAAATGAGAAATTAATGCTGTTTTAGTTTTAAAATTTTTATTTCATTCAATAAAAAAAATCCTATCTGGTTTCATTCACTTTTATAATAATAAAATTTTTATTACCTAAAAAAAATAATGAGCTAATAAATTTAAAAATTCATAAAATCAAAAATTTTAAAAATAAGAAATGAAAACTTAACACCTTTTAAATCAATGATGAAAAATTAATAATCAATGAAAAACAATTGTGAAAAAATATGTGATAGTAATGGAGAAATAAATGGTTACGCCGATATTCAAGTTCAATATTCAGTAATTATAAAATTTTAAAAAATCATAACCAGATTGTGTTTATTCGATATTCGACATTGTGATTTGAGTATTAGGTTCAACTCTTCATTTCCCTATTAGTACTGGATATTATAAAATCTATTTGGAATTGAAAATTATTTGAATAATATAGTTGATAATAGTTGATAAAATAGCTCCATAATCCAATATATAAATAATGATCAAAATCTTCAATCATTTATATAAAATATGATTTAAGAAAAAATTTCTTAAGAATAGGAATCGATTCTTAAAATAACAAAACAAACTTATCAGTAATTTATTTAAAGCAGTTGAAAATAAACAGTCTTCGTTAATTAATTGATGAACTGCAGATAATAATTGAATGGTAAAAATATTTTGATAAAAATGAAAAAGTGCATCAACATCTCGATCTGCAATCCATAACTCTTCTACATGGCAATGAATTTGAGAATCTAGCCATCCGTGGACTCCTGCAATAATTCGCTTTCGGCTGGCAAATTCGAATTCTTTGCATATTGGTCAAATGACGGATTTGATCACTTACTTCTCGTAAATTTCTGGTAAGTTTGGCGATTTCGAAATTCCATTTCTGATTTTGTCTATTTATATTTTTAATATACTAATTTTGAAAAATTAGTTAAAACTTGCGACTTTATATAAAACCTTGAAATGTAAAACATATTTATAATAAGTTAATAATTATCTATACTAGTAATAGATAATATGTTTGTTTAAATAAAAAAAAGATGAACGAGATCTGATTATAATTCCAAAAGAATTTATGAAAGTTCATGCCGACTTGTGACATTTCGAAAGTAAGAAAATATTCCATTATTTAAAGTACCTATTATTAATATAGGATACGTCAGCTATTTGAGGACAAAAATTGTTAAAATATATCATGATAATTTTTTATTAGCGCGGTATATATCCTACCGTTGGTGTGGAGTTCCATCAAGACATTCTTGAAAACTTTTATTATCTGTAAAATCCATAAAATATGTAAGACCCGCAAAATAGAGATTCTGATTCCCAAAAGAATTTCACGTTTAATGGCCAGATTGTAATTGACGTGGCCTACATGGAAAAAACTGAAGTGTATCATAAATACTTAATTTCACTATTTCAGTAAACGAAGCTGGGTAATAAGTTCATCTTCAAGATCGTCATGAATCAGTTGATCTCAAAATTTGGTAGACCAAAAAGTATTCTAACTGATAGGTGGAAGAATATTGAAAGTGCTAAATTACATCAAAAATGGAAGGATTAGTAGAAAGAGTAGACAATCCAAGACATCATCGCTACATCGTTAAACGAAGGATATAAAGAAAAAACTGGTACAGATCTACATACTGGTATAGAGGATCACAAGTATCTGGATACTGAAAGTGTCAGGTAGATCAAAAGAAACTTGGAGATAGCGGCAGAGAAAATCAGTTCAAGAAGGATAAAAGAAGTTATCGAGAATCAAAAAATTATTTACGGAACTAGATTTATTGCGAGTACAATAATAATTTCAAATAATTTTTAACAGGATATGAGATTATTGTTGTGATTTCCAAGTATATTGTGTTTTTTAGTTGAATCATATTAAATCTTAGTGTTGCTGCGAATTATTTGCGAAAGATATAATGAAAATATTTCAATAAAGAACATTCAGGTATTAAGCAAATATCTCTAAAATAACAATACCGGTAATGATAAAATAAGCTAAACTCTGAAAAGAATTTTAATGGTCTTGTTGGCATTTGGAGAATTCTGGTTTTGGTTTGTTATCTCACATGTTTCGTCTTCATTTTTCGCTTCACATCTTTGTAGTCGAAACTGCTTTTTAGTTCCTTTATTAATTGCTCTATTTCTCGTCTGTGCGCGAGTAATATGACGGCTAGTCACTTTCTGTTGGTAACTCAAGATCTCCTCAAATGTCCTTCATCATCAAATTGATTTCTGAAAAGCTTTTCGAAGTCTGTCCTCTAAACCTAGAGAGATACATTCATTCTTGTCTAAAAAGGTTACCGTCATGGTGTTTCTCATATTTTTTTACTCTTTCCCCATCTATCTAATCCATCTCTTGAAAAAATTTTCATATTGATCAGGTTTTTTAATGAAAATAAAATATAGAAATTTTAATTATTTTAAACTAATTAATGTTCATTCTTCAAAATGACCGAGGTTCATAATGAAAAAAATGTTTTCCCTTAATTCATAGCTTTTTTAATAATTTTTAATTTCATATTGGATTGTGTTCATATTAACCAGATTTGACTGTGCTTTTTATGTTTATATTGTTCAATATTGAACTTTTTAAAAGACATTACTTATTAATAATTTTTATTATTAATTATTAAGAAAACTTTTGGAACACAGCAAGTAAATTTAATTTTGAAAAAATCTATTATCTTTATTATTCATGTTATAAAATTCTGCAATCACTTAGTCTTAAAGTTAAAACATTTCAATCAATAATATTTTGTTCTTCTTTTCACATAACTTGAACATTGAAAAGGAAGTTAAAAGATTATTTTTTTTAAAAATAAAATTGTTTTAAAACAAAATATCCATTTTCAAAAAACTAACGTGTTGTTCGAACACCGCAATGTATTCTTTTTTAACATAGAAGGCGGGCAGCATCGCTGATAAAAATTGTGCATAAAATACACTGCACAAAATACAAAAGAACAAATACTTTTCTCACACAAGGATAACTCCTCACTGAACAAGCTTGAAGAGCCCAAATGGACCAAATTAATTTTAACGTAAAAAAATAATAAAATTACACAATGGAGACATGGACCGATCCCTTGGTTTCGAACAACCCGTCGAACAACCAGTCGAACAACCCGTCCCTTTTCTGAAATTTGGACTCCATTGTTTCTAAAAATAATTTTAAGTAACAACCTTTCCCATTAACATAAGCCATACCCTTACTGGAGAACAACAGACATTTCTCTACAAAATAAACGATTTAACATTTGAAAACTGGAATTTAGAATTTTTTACATACATTATTAACTTTGCTTACTTTTGTCAAGGAGCTGAAATATTATTATTAGTCTTATTATATATTATAATCATCTTGAAAAATTAATTATCAACACTTTATTACAACGAAAATATTAATATTTAGATTTAATAATATTATTAATAAAACATAATCATCAATTTTAATAATACTTTATGTTACTATTCAATAACAGACATTTAATAATATTCGTGAAATAATCAATTTCAATAAGAAAATTAAATTAAGATATTTTTAATAATAATAAATAACAATAACAAATAATAATAATAATAATAACAATGATAATTTAACTTTGTAAACCAAAAAAACCTGTCCAAAATATATCTTGTTCGATCATTTAGATTTTTGTGATATTTTTATGTTTAAATAATTGTTATTAAATTATTTTTGTGTTTTAGTCTTATTTATGTTAATTAATAAGTTAACTGAATTCGATATGAAGAAACAGTTGAATGAATATATTAAAGGATCGATATTTTCATGCTATAAGAATGATACGAAGGTATCACAGGCTGTGTCTAAAGCATATCCTGAGGTAACCTATTTTAATGTGAAGTGGTAATAAACTGAACTTCTTGCTGGTGGAGTTGATCCCATGTGTTAGAAGGATCAGGCAGCAAAATATGTGATTTTCAAGCACATGAAGTTGAAAGAGTAATTTGTGATAATTCTCTTTTATCACTATTGAAGATCTTTCTAATGTTATTAAAATTCCAAAGAAAAGTGTATGGCGCATAGTTCATCGTCTTGATTTTAAAATTTTTTCTTGCCGTTGGGTACCAAAACGGTTGACAGATGAGCAGAAGTTAGCAAGATTAACAGAAGCACCGGAAATTTAAATCCTTTTCAAAGTTGACGGTTTACTATACAATACATCATTAAGTTAGATGAAAAGAAGTTTACAAAACGAGGCAACACAAAAAGCAGGAGTACAGAATAACATTGCCAAAGACACTGAGTTCGACATCAAGAACTAAAACAATGTACTGTATTGCAATGTCCACAAATGATGTACAGTGTGCGCCACTTAAATCGGGAAGATAATAATTGTTACAAATCTTACATTTTAAATTAGAAAAGTAATTTTCTGCATTG
>JBBMKC010249845.1:0-10402 GCA_037834085.1 Bipalium vagum | reverse complement strand
ATATATACAGGCCACCTGGTGGAGCAAGATTCGTACTGAAAGGCCTTGAGGGCACAACATGTGGACTGTTCCTTTAAGGTTGCCGGAGCCGCCGTGGTCCTCACCGTCATTGTCTCGATCCCCCAGGAGACTTTGCATTATGTCTTTGACGGTGAAAAGATTTACAAGGCCACGGCCACCCTTCACGAATCGATCGCTCTACAGCACTTTATGGAATGGAAGTCGCTCAAATCCCTGTTTCAGTCTGAGCCCCATCTCCAACTTCATCCTACATAATTTCACCTCCCTCCGACTTTTTGGCGTTTCCTCATGAAAGCCCGTAGTAACAACCTGGCCCTTAACTTCCGCCTTTTCAACGTCAATAAAGGTAGACCAATCCTCTGTAGACGTTGCAATGACCATGCCGAGACCCAGGCCCATATCTTCAACCATTGCAAAAGCCGCCCCTTTGACCCCACTCCTCAATGTTGCTGTCGACCATCTTTGGGGCCTTGGTTACGATGTGAATGCCGACAGGGTGCGCCGAAATTCCAATTCACTCTCCGCCCGGACCTGGTTATCCGGCACCGAACCAAAAACCAAATCTACATCCTAGATATTAAGGTTCCGTTGATTCCCTGACGAACTTCAGTGCATCCCGTGAAGCCAATCGCACGAAGTATACAGAATTGGCAAACCAACTCGCCGTTGCCACTCGGTCAAAGGTCTTCCTTGACGTCATCAATGTTGGTTCCCTCGGGTCATGGGATGCAGCAAATGATGGCCCTCTGAAGAAACTTTGCCTTTCCAAAGACTAACGTGGGGCCCTTGCCCATGCATTACTTATCGCTGCCGTCAGGGAATCATATCATATCTACCTCACGCACATCACCCGCCTTACGACTTTGCCTACCACCCCTGGTCAGGGGTAGCCTTTCTTCTTTTATTATTTATATTTATCTTTATGTACTATTATTCTGTATTATCTTTATTATCCCCTCACTGTTGTTATGTCCTCCTCTATATCCTTACCCTTCAATCTGTACATACTTTACAATCTCTATATTTCCGCCTCCCTACGGTGTACTCCTCCTGGTATGTGTGATATGGTTATTTTGTATATATTTCTGCAATATGTGTGTGCATCCAAATTTAGTCAATTCGCAACCTGTATCATATTCGTGTCCCTTTCGTGTTTTTATGCGTGGGCGTTTTTTTCCTGTCTCCATTAGCAGATGTCGACTGCAATGGAGGCAGAGATCGATTTAATCTCTCTAGTGAGCCAATGTGGTTTGTCTCGACCCTTAATTTGCATTTATCTTTGTTTATGAATCGCGGACGGATCATCTTGGCAACCACTGGAGACTGGGTTGAACAGTTAATGAATATCGATTTTTTTTTGTTATAACCACTGTATGATATACAGTTTGTGTTGTGTATATAATAAATAAATCGTCCTGTGCGATTTGCTACATAAATGTAACAAGTCAGTACTATAAAATGAATAATAAAAAAAATTACTCTTTCAATGAAATCAAAAGCATAAACTCGAATAATATATTTTTCTTTCTCTTTGTTGTTTTTTTGTTTTTTGGTTTGCGAGTCTTCTACTGGATCTAACCCTTTTTATAAGTATTTGAGCTGAGTGGTAACTCCGTATCTCGTCTTCAGATTTAACGTAGGTTCTTCTGTTGATACGTTGGTGAATACCGTTCCTTAGCTTTTAAAGGCAGTTTTTTCTGTAGCAGGATTGTAGTTTTGTGATTTAACTTGTAATGAAGTTGAATGAACTGTAGGCTTTGATTCTATTTGGATTGAATTGATATAATAGTCCGTAGGATTGTAGACAAAATCGGTACTAAATTTTCTATTCACTGTAATTGCCAGATCTATATTTTTGTTTTCTGTTTTTGTAGTTTTTCGTTTTCTTTTATACTGTTCTTTTTACCTTCTTTTCTATAAATAGTAACTTTCTTTTTCTTATTATAATTCTATTGTCCTTCTCTTTTCTATTTTTTATCATTCTTTAGTTCCCAATATAAAGTTTTTAGCTATTTTTTATTAGTAGTAACTTAATGTTACTTTATTATAAATTTTATTTAAACTTCACAATATTTTACTTAATTTATAAATAAATAAATGATACAACCGTTAATAATATATACCATTCTGCCATAAATTCTACAATTGTTAGTAATAATTTATACATATTATTCCGTATGATATTCCACATTATTTATATATATATACACTATCTTACAAACATTACTTATCATGATATTTCATTCCTTTTACATGTTATTTATTATTGCTTAATCATTATTTTATTATTTATTTTTCAATTAAGATCAATCAAGGACGATTTATAATTTTCTTTTAATACATATATTTTTGTAACTACAAACTTTACACTGAGGATAAATATATTAAATCAAAATCAAATAAAAAAATTCATGAAATACACAATTAAAGTTTTATTCGAAGTAATGATCACACAGATAAGAAATATAAATTATACAATGTAATTTAAAAAATACAGATTACACAAAGAATTACTAATGTTAATCAGTCTTTGGCTTGGATTGGTTGCTCAGGTGATCATTTTGGATTGGAATTGGGAGGCTTTGATCTGCTTGATTTGAGCTTTGATTTGTTTGATTTGACTGGAGTCTCCACAGATACTATCCCAATAAAAGAATGAAAGTTGTGAAAATTAAAAATAAATACATTTGTAATATTTAATTATCTTTGTATTAATTTTGCTTCAAATTTTCAGTATGAGGAGGCTAATCAGACCTGAGGAATTTTGTTAATTATGGTTATTGTTTTAAAATATTTACAAAGAAGTATAATGGAATTTTAAAAATAAATTTATTTTTAAAATTTAATGAAAAAGGAATTTCCAGATCTGAGAAAATTTGTTTAAATATTATTTGTTTGATCACTAAATAAATTTATTCAAAAATGTCTTGTAGTTCTGATTATAAACCGATTGATTTTAAGATGGCGGCCATCATCTCGGATCCGATCACTGAAAGTCTTCTACGAAAAACGTTCTGTAAGGATGACGATGTTGAGAAATTCATCACGCAGTGAAAAGAAGGGAAACCTTGATCTATTGTCTATTAGACTTAGATTTAGTAAAGAAGTATGAAAGTACGGCCGGAAAAGTTAGTGGATTCGAAGGAAGATTATGATTGGCTTTTTTTAAACCAAAAGATATAATGAATTATTTTGAAAAGTTAATCAACAATCGTAGATAGTGTGGAAAATTTTTTGAATACGTCCATATGATAGTGAAAGATGTATTGTCACATGAAATGACAAAAGGAAAGCATTTCCTAAAAAACAGCCTTAATTAGGTGCATAAACGATGCAGAAATTGAGAAGGACATCTAATTGAGGAACTTAGGAAGCGTAGAAGAAATAAAAGATTTAATTAAATTAATGTTTGGAATCCGACAGAAACAGTCTGATCCGGTCAATACCACCAGGATCTACAGAGACATAGCGAGGAACGGTAGATACCAGAATGTACGGAGACAGGAAGCAGGATATAAGAGTCGACCGGTTCTAGATCAAGTCAGACCAGAATGCCATTCTTGGAAAAGGTCCAGTAAAGCATTTGAAGAACTAAGAGGTACTTATATCCAGCCCAATAATATGCTTTCCTAATATGAATAAAGAATTCATTCTTGAAACCGATCCCAGTTTCGACACAATTGGAAAACTTTTGTCACAGAAAGAATCAAATGGTCATGAAAAGGATGTATGAAATGGCTCACATTCCATGAACGCTAATGAAAAAGGCTACTGTGTGGCACGGAAAGAGCGGTTGGCTGTGTATTACTTTTGTAATAATTTCAACGATTATTTATATTGGAAACGGTTCACATTATGTACGGATCAAAAAGCAATGACTTTCACGATGACAAAAAAGAAACCAATTACCTCACAATTTCAAACTGAGATCAATTATCATAGTAGTCTAGGCATGAAATTAGAATACAGGAAAAAGCTTGTTCGTTTAAATGCAGACATGCT
The DNA here is from genome assembly GCA_037834085.1 of Bipalium vagum. NCBI lineage: Eukaryota > Metazoa > Platyhelminthes > Tricladida > Geoplanidae > Bipalium > Bipalium vagum. The sequence continues at coordinate 6,379 of JBBMKC010249845.1, read as the reverse complement.
TTCAAGGCATGAAATGTGATACTTGCGCGCAATAGTATATAATTATGTTGGTTGAAATATTTAATGGATGTGATCTAAAAACTAAAAAATATATAAATTTAAAAGTTTTGCAAATTTTAAAAAATGACCAATATACATGATTGACTCTATAGTAGAGTAGAGAGAATACTTTTTAATTCTTTGCAACGAAAATATTCCAGGGTGGTCCTGAAAGTAAATTATTATATACCGTAAGTAAATATTCTGATAAATACAAATAAACTGCACGGAAATTTCGACGACTCTCATTTATGAGGTGATTTTTTGAAGAAGGCCGCCCTCTAATCAAGAAAATGCCAAGGTAACCATATGACCTGTTCTCTACCACCTTAATCCCACATATAACATGCGATCATTAGCTCATCATCATAAATGCCTTCTATCCATAGGATAGCATAATAAAATATTAATATGATATTATTATAAAATATTAACATGATAAATTATTCTTAGCATAATAGTGATATTAATTTATTTTTTATGGAAATATTCTTAAGTTGCCCATCCAATTGGCCAAGCTACAGAGAATATTGCTATGAGCAGGGGACCCGTGTTAATTGGGAATTTTAATCTTAAAATAGTATTTGAGATAATTTTTACATTTTTCAAAATTATTAAATTGGTTAGAATTTTTATTTTAAGTGAAAATTTTGTGATTTGAAGTTTGCTAAATAATTTTTTGTCACCTCTTGTGTTTTATTATTTTAATACTTATTATCCATTAATTTATATTGATTCCCAATAACTAATAAAATTAGGATTTAAATGTTATAAAAAAGTTAACATATTTTTAAAAGAATTCCATGATTTCTTATGAAATTATAATAACTAAAAATTAAAAAATTTGTTTTATTTTTCTAAATATCGTTTAAATAAGGTTAATTTATAAAAGCAATTTAATTTATTTCAGAACATTGCTTTATTTTTGAATCAATTTATTAAAGTATTTATTTATTCATTAAGTTAGCTTTTTAAAATCCAATTATATAAAAGACAAAATATTAATTTTTGTTTTTCAAATTTCAATGGGTATTGTGCATAAATAATTATGAGAAATATTTTTAATTTTAGATAATTAGTTTTAAATTGTTTGAATAACATTTAAATGTCTGAACGAAGTGAAAAGAAAAGCTATAAATGTAATAAGAATTTGAAAAAGAAAATTAAGAAAAAAGAGAAAAAATGTAAAAAGGACAGTGAAATTACATTAAAAAATGAAGATATGAATGAACTAGTCGAATATCCATCATGTTTGGAAAATATTGAAGAATTTAAATTAAAAGATGGTTTTGAGCGATTTAGTATGGATTTTGAAGATGAAAGCAAAGAAAAGGAAGGTATGCCAAAATTGAAATTAAATGAAGACTTGCCACGTAAAGCTATCGCCGCAGCAATTTTGGAAAGTAATCATGTTAGCAAAGAATTTGAAGATGGAGAAAAAATGTCGAAAAAACGCTGGAAAAAATTAAATCGAATTTCTATCGGTGATTTAAAAATCAAAGTGAAGAAACCGGATTTAGTAGAGCCATGGGATAATTGTAGTCGTGATCCAATATTTCTTTTGGAATTAAAAGCAAAAAGAAACACTGTACCCGTTCCTCGCCATTGGTGTGCAACTGGAAAATACTTACAAGGCAAGCGTGGTTTCGTGAAACCTCCGTTTAAACTCCCAGATTTTATTGCTAAAACTGGAATTGTAGAAATGCGTCAAACTGCAGACGACAAGGACAGCGATAAATCGTTGAAGAACAAGATGAAAGACAAGATTCGACCGAAAGTTGGCGTTGTTGACATCAGTTATGAGAAACTGTACAACGCGTTCTTTCTGGAGCAGACAAAACCTGAATTAACAAAATTTGGAGACATTTATTATCAGGGCAAAGAGCTGGAAGCCAAGCGCAAAGAGAGCCGACCCGGAATTTTGTCAGACGAATTAAGAATAGCGTTAGGCATGACGATTGGCCCGAACAGCGACAAAGTTCCTCCGCCGTGGTTGATTTCTCAACAGCGGTATGGACCTCCTCCGTCATATCCAAATTTAAAAATTCCAGGTTTGAACAAAGGACTTCCTCCCGGTTGCTCCTTTGGTTACCACATCGGTGGCTGGGGCAAGCCTCCGGTTGATGACGATGGTAAACCGCTGTACGGTGATGTTTTCGCAAATGCGTTCAATACTGTGACGGATCTAATCGATATTGATGCTGAAGAGGACGATGACAAATATTGGGGTGAGATCGAATCCAACGGGGAGGAATCTGACAATGTCGAGGACGAGGAAAAGGAAAACAGTAACATGGATGAAGATGATGACGAGGAGGATGGGGAGGCCGACAGTGACACTGAAACAACTGTTCCGTCCAATAAAATTACAGAAGTGGTTAATAATCGCAGTGGAGCAAGCAGTGTTGTCAACCAGAGCTTCGTCAACAATCCCGACATCGAACTGAGAAAGAGAGCACCAAAGACAGCTAGTGAGGACACCGAAACAAAGGATAACAGTCATGCTGTTAAGACCAAACCACTGTTCCAAGTTCTTCCAGAAGTCAAGGCTTCCATTGGTCAAAATATCGTTGGGTCCGAAAAAGTCTATTCCTTATCAAACAGTGAATCGAAAATCCAGTTACAAAAGCGCAAAAACGATACTGTCGAGAAGGCAGAACCAAAGGTCAAAAAGCACAAAGAGTTTAAATTTTGATTTTAATAAAATTTCGTTTTATTCTGCCTTTTGGTGAACAAAAACGACGAAAATCTTTTTAACTCTACTGTATCTGTCCTCTTCTGACTGAGGCTCTGTCGATTTTGTAAAAAGTAGAATTTTCGATTTTATCATTTATCATTGTTGTATTTTTTAATAAATTCAGTCCATTGTTTAATTTAAATTTGTAGATAAATTCATTAATTTATCAAACTTTAGGTTAATGGACACTGGAGAATATTTTATGATTCAAAGGTTCTAAATTGGATAAATAATAAAGGTCTTCATTCTGACTTTACGAGGTCAAATATTAAATTTTATCCATGAAAATTTGATAGGGAATGACTTTTGTATTATTAAAATAATTAATGTATTTCTGTAGTTTCCGTTTAATTATTTTTTTCAATTCAGTATTACGGTAACTTCTATATGAACAGAAAACTATAAGAAAATCAGGAAATTCATCAAGCTATTGAAAAATAGTTAATTTTACTAATCGATTTTATATTTTTTAGGCACTTTGATAACTTTGTGTAGTATGTGAGTGAGTGTAAGTGTCACTGTTAGTTAGCATGAGTTAATGAGAAAATGTATAAATGTAAAAAGCAAAAGTATTTTAAATATTAAAAGTACGAAACTCAAATTTTTTCTTAAAAAATGCCTAACCAATAAGCAATCACGCATCAAAAAACCAATTTCGATAAATGGGAAACTAGAAAATTTACCTTTTCAAAAATGTACTTTATCTGATAATCTTGGTGATTATAATTCTCACTTTCAAATCGTAAATGGTAATGTAATAATATAATTCTAACTATAATCTAAGAAAGTTAGAAACAGTTTATCAATTTAAGATTTTGTGGCAGTCAGTTAAAAAGAAAAGAGGGAGATAGAAGACTCATAATCAGTTACAATTCATATGGTGGAAGAAATTTTTATCGAGCATTTTATTCATTTTACATTTTATGATTATTCATTTTATGAGTTATGAGAATTTATATTATATTATATTAATTATAAATATATATTTTTAAAATATATTTAATAAATTAATAAATGAGAATAAAAAAATAATATTACAAAATGTAAGCATATCCACTTGAATATTGGGGTCCCATGGACAAGCAAATAGAGGCATTAACAGAACTAATAAATAATTAAATAAATAAAATAAGGCATTAAGAAAACCCTGTGAGCGAATAGAGTAGTGGAAATTAATAATGAGAGTCATCAATATCGACCAATTAATCAATTAAGGACTCTACAAAAATAAATATAATAATAATACATAACATAAATTGTTTTACTAGTAACAAAACTTGTTATAATAATAGCAAAAGTTTTTGAATAAAAATATAATTTTGACAAATGGACAAACGTCAATCAACGAAAATTCAATGTAATAGTAATGTGGAGACTACAGTTAAATCAAGAGGGCTCAAATCAGCCAAATCAGGATCTACCATTCCGAACAATCCATGCCAAAAAACTGATCTTTGATATTGTGTTTTTACATTATATGGTGTAATCCACCAAAAAACTAATCCTTGACATTGTGTTTGATAATTATTTCTTTCAGTTTTATTTATGATTTCATTTGATGTAGCTCGATTTAATATATATTCTAATTTGGCATTCTCCGTGTAAAGTTATGAAAAAATATGTATTAAAAGGAAATTGTAAATCGTTCTTGATTGATTTCAAAAAATATATAATAAAATGATAATTAAGCAATAATAAATAATGTGTAAAAGGAATATGAAATATCATAATAAATAATGCATAGATAATAAAATAATGTATATAAATATCGTTCGCAATAATATGAAAAAATTTTTATTATAACAGTAGCATTTATTTGTAATTGCAGAATAATATAGAGTAAAATATATATATTATTATTAATATTAGTATTTATTTATTTTATATGTATTTTGATGATGTTGCATTATGAAATCGAATTTTTATTTACTTTAAACTTTGTTACAACTCGTGCAACAAGTTTTTCTCAAATGGAGCAAGATTAGTAAAGTTAAAACTTTGTTACACTTAATGTAATTAACAAAATAATAAAATGTATAAATTTTACTTTTACAATTAAAATTAAAACTTTGTCAATGTAAAATACTAATGTATAATACTAAATACCTGGAAAATACTAAAATGTAGAAATTTACTTTTACAATAGTTGTGCATATTCTCCTTTGGCTGTTTAAAATTATATTTGCTATTTTACAGAACTGATTTATGCCTTTATAGATGGAACGATGCTGTACTCAAAATGATCTGTTACCGTAGGTGGTACTTGCTTGCTTGAATTCTCTTGTGTGCCGTATCAATAAATTCAACCAGCATTTCCCATGCCTAACGTTGACGAAATGTTAGATGAGTTAGGTAGAGCACGTTATTTTAGTTCAATAGACCTGGGTAATATTTATTATCAAGTTTAATTGAACAAAGATTCACAAGAGAAGACTGCTTTTTCTACTAGAGATGGACAGTAATGTTTTAATAGAATGCCATTTGGCATTGCAGCGTCACCAGGAACATTTCAAGAAGTAATGACAAAGGTCATCGGTAAAATCAAAGGAGTATATGTATATGATATTCTGGTTTTTACGAGCAGTTTGAAAGACATTTCAATGTCTTAAATCAGGTTTTAATGAGCATCAAAGAAGCTGGCTTAAGAATGAATTCCGAGAAATGTCAATTATTAAAGGAGGAAGTGAAATTTCTCGGCCATATTGTAAACAAAGACGGTATTCAAACAGATAAATCAAAAATAGATACTATTGGGACATTTACACAACCCAAATGTGCATAAAACCTTCGGAGGTTTTTCTATGCTATGCACAGAAAGCAAAAACTATGGAACGATTATGTGAAATTAATAATAAGAAATTGATTTGGAAACCAGAAATAAATAAAACTTTTGAAGAACTAAAAGAGGCACTAATATCCAGTCCAATATTATGCTTTCCAGATATGAATAAAGAATTCATTCTTGATACTAACGCGAGTTTCGACACAATTGACACAGAAAGATTCAAATAGTCATGGAAGAGTGGTAGCATATGGGTCGCATTCCATGACCGCTCATGAAAATGGCTACTGTGTGACACGGAAAAAGCTGTTGGCTGTGTTTTACTTTTGTAATCATTTCAACCATTATTTATATGGTAAACGGTTTACGTTACGTACGATCACAAAGCAATAACCTTTATGCTAACAATAAAGAAACCAATTACCTCACAATTTCAAAAGTGGATCAACTATCTTAGTAGTCTAAATATGAGATTAGAATACAGGAAAGGGGTCGCCTATTCAAATGCAGATATTCTTTCAAGGTTGAAATGCGAAACATGTGCGCAATGTCAGACACAGCATGAAGAACCAAACATGGGAAAAGTTCGAACAAAGATTTTAGACGCGGTAACAATAGAAAAACATCAGCTAGAGACGGAAGCAGAAAGAACTACAAGGTGCGAAGATAAGGCGTTTCAAGATATATGGTTGTTCGGCTCATCATATGCTGACACATGCTGGAGCTGAAAATGTTCCCTATTATTGAAAGACAATTACTCAATTCCAAATTTGAAGGAAAAAGTTCAGGAGATAATTAAAACGTGTGGAGCTTGTCAGAGA
>JBBMKC010249834.1:0-10403 GCA_037834085.1 Bipalium vagum | reverse complement strand
TATATATAGTGTGATTGGATAATTTAAATTTGATACTTTAGAAGTAACGTTATGAGTTTGAAGGATAAAAAATGTCAGGTGGTCACATAAGTTAAGTTCTAATGACTTGAACTATTTTTTAAAAGAAGATTCGATTCAGTCAAGTATAGAAGGTTATATGTTTGTCAGAGTACCGTAATTTGATATTTACATCAGTTAATAAAAATATTAATTAAAGAGACTGAATTCTCAAAGATTTATCCGAAAAACTTCTCAAATAATAGGCACAAAACAAATATTTTTTGTATTAAATTTTTAACGAATGTTAGACTTATATTATGAAAATCACATTTGCAAAAGCTCTTGACTTAACTCTGGTGCATCATATATATTTGCAGACAAGGCAACATTTACCTAGTCACAAGGTCTTTCTTTTTGACAATATCAGTCATGAAATACTTAATACTTAAACTTAATGGAGATATAATTCGAAGCCATAAGACATCCATCACATTCTTTAAATTTATTGTTCAATAGATTTACTTTTTTATTCCTAATAACACAATCCTTCTGATACACTGTTGTAATATTGAAATAAGAGTTCAATTTATTGATAAATTCATTCATATATGAATAATAGTAATATTATTACTACTAATAATTATTATAATTTATTATGATACCTGGTTTATAATAAAAATAATAATAAAAATATCAATTCGATTGCTTATTTTCGACTATTTGAACAGTTTGATCTAATATATCATTAAGAAACATCCAGAACTTGCTAAACCAAAAAAAGTTCTGATTCATCATGACAATGCAAGGCCACACACAAGTTTGTGGACCCGTCAAAAATATTGCAGTTTAGTCGAGTATAGTTGCAACACTTGCCATACACACATGACATTGCGCCATCCAACTTTCATTTATTTTGTCTCCTTAAAAATGTCATTTACAGTATTCAGTTCAATTCAGACCAGGCTTTTAAACGGCCCATTATTAAATTTTTCAATAATAAAATCTTCTATGAACGAAGAATTCAGAAAAAAATGGAAAAGGTATCGAACAGAACGGGAGATATAATTTTGTTTTGTACACAAATAAATAATATTTTCAAAGATTAAAATGTATCCTAAATTTTCCAAAAATTCTTTATTTATTGAATTTATTAATTAAAAAACTTAATATTTCATGTTTATGTATAATTTTTCGAATTTATATATTTAATATTTAAAAATGAAAATAAACCAACAAACTATTTATTATTTTCTACTCGATAGTTATTTATTTTGAAGAGTTCATATTCCTAAATATTTAGAAATTTCAGTGCCTGTGGCAATTTTCAGGAGAATTCGAAATTCTTAAATAATAATAATTTATTTATTTAAAACATACTTTTAATATTCTATTATTTCTGATCATCTTAGAATAATTATTGAATAAAATATGATTGAACAAAGTTTTTTTTCAGTATTTTCTTTGAAAATTTTTTTCAAATCTATTAAGCCTAAATATTATTTTTATTTATAAAATTTTTAAGTAAATAAAATAAAAAGAAAAATTAAAACAAGAAAATTTTAATTATTTTTAATTTAAGTGTAACTATTAATAGATTTCCTTTTAGATTAAAAAGTAAAAATAAATTAAATTTGTATAATAATTATAATTATTATTTTGATTTTGTCCAGATTATCTGTCTGATCTAAGTAATGATTAATTAATAATGATCAAAAGAAAAACAAAAAATGGAAAAAAATATTCTATGGAAATTATTAAATAAAGGTAAATCTTTATACTTTATGGGTCAAAAATTTTTTGAATATTTTTCTATATTTTTAAAAATAATTTTTTCTAAACCTTTTTATTAGCATAAAAATAAATCAAGTATAAATCTTAGATAAATTGAAAATAAATGTAAAATATTTATAAAATCAATTAAATCAATGATATTAAATTAATAATTAGAAATCAACTATAATTTCAATATTCTTTTCAAGATTTTTATTTTCTTTTATAATTTTAAAAGGTGAAAATATAGAATAAAAGTTATCATAATAAAATATTTTTTTTTATCTTTATAATATTATAATATAATTAAAAATTGATTCTTTAAAAAATCCAACAAAACTGGTTTGTCGTTCAGTAAAATTAATTGGGGTTAAAATACCAATATTCAAAACCAAAATTAATCTCCCTATTTTGCGAGGGAAACGGAAAACATTGTTTTTATAAAAATTAAAATTTTAAAATGTTTTGAAAAATTATTAAATAATAATTAAACGTTATTAATATGAATTTTTAAATGTAACGTGATATCACGTAATTTAATAATACGATATCAAAATCATTCAAATTTCAAAATCTTATTTAAAAATATCTTTGAATTCATTTAAAAACTTTTACTAAATTTAAATATTTTAATCAAAAAATTATTTAATAACAGTTTTTCATTCGGTGATGAATTCTGTTTTTCCAAGTTTTTCATTGATTATCAATTTTTTTTCGAACAATTTCAAATAGATTTGTTTTAAAACAAACATTTCTATGGCAGCATTTTAAAATTACCGATTTGAAATCCAAATTTCATTTCCTACCAAAATGTTTATTATAATTGGCTTTCGACTTTTATTAACATAAAAGAGACAAATTTAATTATACAAGTCACTTTAATATTGTATTTTCCGTCATTTCAAATATTGCAATCAAATAAAACCAGACAAGTTCCGTTTGAATACAAAAAATTATCTGAAAATTTGTGGACCAGACATATTTTAATGTCTTCAAAAGATCATAAAAGTGGTAATAAGCTAATAATGTTAAAACAACAACCATAATAATTGCTAAAAAGTGTTTATTTGCTAATAAAAATCATAAAAATATTTATTTAAAATATATTATGATAATAAAATATATCCATATGTAAAGTTCAAAATCAAAATTATGATATATCAATTATTGAGAAAAAAAACTCAAACATGGGGTAATATTTAAAAATTTTTTTTGCATTTTGCCTTAGCGTTTTATTTCAATATTTTTATGTTCTGAGTTTACATCAATATTTTAAATAATTTTTTAAAAAAGAATTCTAGAGCATAGCTAAAGAAATCCATATTCAACACTGTTTATTGTATGATTCAGGAAAGGATTAACTGCTTCAAATGCCTTTCAAAACATAACAAATACTTATCAGCAATCCTGTCTGTCACTCGATAAATGTTAAGGATGATTCCGATAATTTAAAAGTGAAAATTTCGGAATTTTTGAAAGAACAGAACGTTCTTCCAATTTAAGATTTGCAAAATATCATTTGAAAATATACACGTCATGGATATGATCATTTGTATATGGCTTTGAACACTACATATTATTGTGATACATGAATATTTTTGTATGCATAATAATAATATTAATATTATAGGCATTTTAAATATTTCTAATTACGTTTCCTAAAAAAAGTGACATGAATAGTCTGAAGTTTTACTATTATTCTAAAATAAAAAGTAAGACAATATTTCGTCTGAGAAAAGTATTTATCGTCTTTATTTTTTTCATGAGAAATTTCACATTTTATTATAATTGATATTTTTTATTGACAGTTAATCTCAAAGATTGATGGAACATTAATGTTTATTCATATTTTTATTATCTTTTGCATTTACTTAAGGATATGAGGACCAGATTGATTGATGACGTTCAATCTGATGTTCGAAATTGGCAAAGAGAACATTATCATAAATCAACATTGCCTCCGCAAAACTTAAAAGAAGCAAAGTCATTAGAATCTGAATTTGAAAGTGCTCAAAAACCTTGGGCTAAAAAATTGAAAAAAATGACACAATGTAAAAAAGACTACCACCAACAGTGCAAGTTGGTCCAGTCATATGATGTACAAAATAAAAACGTTTCAAATGATTCCAATATGTCTCAGGAACAGGTGACAGATTTATGTCTTTTTATAAAAAATCTTAAAATAATAAAAATTTCTTGTTCTTTATGAAGAGAAATCATTCAGTGATCGTTTTTTATATTTTTTGTAAAATATCCTTTGATCACATAATATGTTAAGAAATAACGAAAAATACTAATAAAATAAGTTTAAAAATAAATAATAAATAATAAATAATAATAAATAAATAATAAATAATAATAAATAAATAATAAATAATAAATTAAAAAATAAAAATAATAAATTAAACTTTCAAATTTATTGTGCTTAGGTTTGTCCCAGAATACAAAAAATTATTATTACCAAAATTATTATTATTACCACCATAAAAATCAAAAATTTAACAGAAATTACAAATAAGTACGTCAAATTCAGCCTGACATATTAGGGTTGCTCAAATCCTGGATATATTTTTCAATTTATTTATGGATTTGAGAAAAATACATTTACTTTTCTGTAAAAAATATTATTGTTTCGGATGGAATTTTCTTTATTCCAAAGGTAGTCCAATAACGAATCAATTTCGACTTTCGAATTATTAACCAATAAGTCAATAGTTGTAGTCATATGAGCCATTTTCTTTCTTCTAAATATGAGGGCTCATTTAAGAGGTTTTCATTAGTGTTTCTTAACTCTAACTTCCTTTCACAAATTATCGAGTTCCTCATAAGCGCTTCGTATCTCTTCCCATATTTCATTTTGTTGCAGCGCAGTAATAATAGACAATAATATAAAAAAGACACTTATACACTAATAAATAATAAAAATGTAATATTAATTAAAAAATAATACTAATGTTTTTCAATAATTAAAGTTTATAGGTTAAAATTATTGATCTTTTACTTTAAAATCAAATAGTTTATTTTTATTGGTCAAATTAAATTAAATTATAATCATTACAATATTCAATAAGAATTTATAATTATTGAATTTTCATGAATTGTTCTCTTATTTTAGAAATTCATTTTTGTCGAAAAATTTTTTTTGACCATTTGAAGAATTGAAAATATAAAGAAAATTGTAAAATTTCTGTTTAGAAGTTTAGCGGACCAGATTTCCCATTACATTTTAAAGAATTCTGTTTTATTGCAAATTATCTTTGATTACATTGCGTATTTTTTGAGCTCTGTATTTGGTTGATCTTTTAATTATTTTGAATTAATTTATAATTTGAATTAATTTTACTCTCAAAAGAATAATTATCTGAAAATCTATGGATTGGGGTTTTTTTTTAATTAGATATTTTCTTTCGATTTTTGAATCAATAAATCACCGGTGATTTATAATTGCAGCTTTTGTTTAATAAATCATAAACATTTAACGAAGACTGTCTATTTTCATTGTTCATTAAATAAATTATTAATCAAGCTGAGAGGGAAAGAACGAAAAAGGAAATAGATGAAAAGGGAGCTCGTATTCTGGACAGAAAAGTCTAACTCAACAAAAAATTCGGTTTCGCTATCTGTTTAGACGTCTTTTAAGTTTGTAAAGATTGGTAAATAAATGAAATCAATTATTTTTTGCAAATCAAGCGACGTTGATTGTTTTTTTTATATAAAGTAGGCCTAATAATTAGTTAGTGTTTTGATTTTCATTTACTTTATTGATCATTGTGGGGTGTATCATTTAATTGTATAATCACATCATCTTTTGAATAAAAGTCTCATTTCATAGGAAGTTTGGAAAAGTTTTTTCCGATTTTGATTATTGCTTAAGTAATATAAGAAAGACAAAAATTTTCTTCATATATTTAAAAAAATATTAATTGTTATATACAGGATGCGTCAGCAATTTGAAAACAATGTATAGTATTTATTCGAGAGGCAGAAAAATCGACACTAATATTTGATATTGCAATGTTTAAATAATTTATTTTTATTTTTGAAATGGAAAATAAGCCTTAATCTCACACAAGACATGAAAAAACATGCCGTTATTGTTGCATTATTATTGTTGCGTGGCATACTGATAAATAAATTTCAAAGTTTCCGAGTGTAACAAGATGGTCAGGTTATGCCTCAGTACTTCTTTACACAGCATAAGAATCTCAAAATATCAGTGCTTTAGAGACTTCGATGAAACCTTGGATTGATGAAATCGCTGTGACATGTTTTGAGTTTTCTTGGGTGTATGTTTTAACATTTTGTTGCACCATTTTGACAAAATCTTTTTGATTACATGTAATCATATTGAACAAAGTATTTTAACATCCATAATGGAATATATTGATTTTCATGAAATAGTAATATTGCCTGATTTTCATTCATCCTATGTTGTCCGACAATCTTCTAGAATAATTCTGAGAACAGCATAAATGTTTGCATCAACAACATATATTGATGGATGATCTACTCTATTCATTCACAAACAAACAAGCTTATATTTTTATTGTTAAAATCACCGATAAACTGTGGTTTTGATAGTTCTCTATACCTAAAGCACCAAGATCAATTGTAAAAATTGTATTCCATATCAAAATGGATAAAAATAATTATTCCGATATTTTCTTTTCTCAGAATCAGTATTGTATGTCATTTTTAAACGGTGGTAATTATTTTAGCAAATTTAATTATTAATATTGTTAAGTTCCTAAAAGGATGATTGATTTGAAAAGGCTTAACTCTACTTTTAGGTCACTTAACAAAGTATGTGCTATCAGAAGGAATTATGGATGAACGTTGAAGCACTAAAATACTCACTAACACAATATAAAAATCGATCAAAAATAAGAATTTCAGATAAACTAAGACACACAAATTTTTAAAACAAAATCTTTATTGAGAAATAAATTCTTTGACAAGGTTTTTATTAACAAGGGTTGGTGAGATTTTATGCTGATGGTATCAGATTCTTTAAACACAGGCTTAGCCTAGTGTGTTAAAGCCCCCAGGAAGTTTGCCAGCTAGCGGCTGTGCAAACTTTAAACAGAAAAGGAGGAAATGGAAGAATAAAAAACTTTTAATTGATCAACGGTAAAGCACCGAGTATTTATTTATAAGAAAGAAAATTAGTTAATTAAAAATTTACGTCAATCAGTTATTAAAAAGTTTCTTAATACTTCTGTGCTCACAGAGTGTTAAGAGAAAATAAAGATAATAATAATAATATATTTGGCAGTACAAGTTACTTAATCTTACTATTGAAAGGATCACGACCTTTTGTATTGACAGTACTGATCTTTTCTCCTTTCTCTTTTTTCCTATTTTCTCCTTTCTTTACTGAGTAATAAAAATAAAAATCATAATCATTGAACAACAAAATGTTTATGATTAAGTTGTGGCTTTTTATAACAATTACATTTTTTTCATCAGCCTTTTCTGATGTTCTTTTCCATCAACATTTCTATAGACTCCAAGTACATTGAATAATAATATAAATATCTAAAGAAAAAGTGACTTGAAGATTTATTAGAAATTTTTCATTGATTTTCAAGCGGTATTTTATTTTTTTCGAATAATATATCTACATTTAATCCAATCAATAAAATATATAAGGGTTAATTGAATAAAAAAAAAGAAAATCTGATTTCAGACTAAGTAAGTGGACAATAAACGAAACAATCTTTATAAGAAAAGAGATATATTCAGTAAAACAAAATTTGAATTTCCATTTATAATTTCCCATCAATAATTGAAAAGTTCAGTCCAATAATATAAATTGCCATCGCTGCGGATAATTTTGCTCCTAGCCTGTTCTCATCTCTCAAAAACTGTAATCAATTTATTTCTTCAATTCCAGTATAAATCGGCATAGGCATTTTTTTCAGGAAAAATTATTGGGGAAATTTTTATTCTATTCCTTATTAATATAAGAATGTCTCATTATAAAATGGTTTTGAACTGTTCAATTTACTTTATTAAATCAATTCAATTATTTATTTTTGAAATAAATAATAACATAATAAAATTATTAATGTGACGTTTGATTGGATTTATTTAAATTTGTCTAAAAAATTATTTTTCTGACTATAAACAGATTTATATTAAATATGAATAGAGATCAGTAAGTTTAAAATGAATGGTTGTCCATATTATAAAAGTGAAATGGTCATGGAAGTGGTAGTAGCTGATAAATTACTGATTAAAGAAGAATTCATTATGAGGAAAAAGATCAGCAAAGAATTGGCTTCAAAGAAATTTAATCAAAAAGATTTGAAAGTTTTAAAATTGTTTTTTGAAGACTTTTCATTGAAGAAAGTCTAAGTGTAATTTTTGTAACAAAGACCACAATTTTCTTAAAATCAGGACGAGTGGTATGAAAAAAATTTATATTAAAATCCTTTACAAATTTCAATCTCATCAATGTGGTCATTTGTAAACAGGAAACATCACAGAAAGGTATTGAAAATAGATCAAGTTGGCTGTGACCAAAAGAAATAAAATATTTAAATTGTCTTCGGTAATAAAACTAGATATTTTATGTATTTATAATTTTATATATTTTATTAATTGAAGAAAAAACTTAATTTGTTTTAAATAAGGAATATTTTTTTTAATTTTCAGAATTTTCTGAAATTGAAAGTAATTTATTTTTTTAAAGATGGTGTATTTAAATTAAATATTATTCTTTTGAAAATTTTAAGAATGAATGCAAAATTTTAAATTATTTTTTTTAACAATATTTTTTTAAAAAATAATTAATATTAAAATTTTAAAAAATTAGAAAATATTTTCATAAACAGTTTCAGCTAAAAATCTATATAACAACAATTCTGATTTAATAAATATAATATTAATATAATATTAACAATTACTAAGAAAATAAAATTGCCAAATTACTGGACTTTATTGAAAAAACTTAAAACTGAGATTAGATAAATATTGATTAAATAAAAAAGTTGAAATTTTAGCATAGATTTCTATGACAATATTTTTTTCTTTATTTAGTGAAATATAAATAAATATAATTTTCAAATTAAATCATAGGAGAACTGCTCTGCGAGTTTCAATATTTTTCTCCAGCAATCAAAACAGATAAGGGAAAGTTGATGTCAAAATCTTAGACAGCATAATACCAGTGGCATAGGAATAGGATCAAATATCGCCATTTATTTTGGTCGAATTTCCCTGTCACATTTTTGCGTGTTGACATACCATTTCAGAAGTCGAAAGTCTCCAATGAAATTGAATTCTACTTTCTTTTATACCCAATTTTCATTGCTTTGGAAACAGAACGGAAATTGTACTTTATAAGCTGGTAGTAGTCGTCGATGTAAGCGATGAATGAACGAAGTTGAAGAATCTCAATCTGCGCTCAATTGTCATTTCGTCGACCTGTTTATTTCCTATGGAATCGTATATGTGGGGTTTTATTAAAATTATTCCCAAATAATTTATTGGCTGCTCGGCTATCTTTGATTCTGATCTCGTTATTTTGAAACTGTCAAATGAAGAATTATGAAGATTTAATTTCTATGAATTTTAACCATAATTTAAAGCTCATCTTTAATTACTTACAAAAATTGATAGAATTAAAAAAAATTAAAAATTATTAATTGATTATCAAAAGTGCATATTTATTAAAAATGTTCTTATTATTGTTGTCTTAAAATTAGTGTTGATTTTTATTTTTTTTCAATTTTTCAAAAATACCAAAACGTATTCCCATAAAATAGAATAATTAAAATTAATTAAACTTAATTCATTATCAACAATTTAGTTACAAAAGATAATTGTAAGGGTTTTGAATATTTATCTTTATTTATTAAACAGGGTGATTCATAAATGACGGAAAATTAAAACTCAATATAATATACAAAAAAGTAGGGATACTAAAGTAAAATGTTTATTAAAATATAAAATTCAAACAAGGAATATTGTAAAAAGTCATAATAAATGTTCAAAGTGCACTCTATTTTCTGAGATGACAGATTCAACTCAGTTGACCAAAGAATCCATAGCTACCGTAACTGTATGACATGGAATGGATTTTTCTGCATCTCTGACAAGAAAAATTAACTCTTCTTTGGTGTTTGGTGAATCCTGGTGATACATTGTTGCTTGCATGTGACCCCAAAGCCAGAAATCCCAGATCATTGACACTACCAGTTCTTTCGAATTTATCAACCAGTCTTTTTATGCTCCGAGTTATGAATTATTCCTTTAAGAGACCACGCTTCTTCTTCAATTTACGTAAACCTGTTGTTGGACTTTCTCCACTTGAATAATAACATTTTAAGAGAAAAATCCGATCTTCAAAATATATCACGATCTTGACTAAAAGAAAACAAAATTCTTATATTGATTGAACATATTAAATATTTCAAAATTGATTTTTTAAAATATCATTAAAAAATTATATAATTTAAATTTAACTCGATAAATTAAGCATTCAAAATGTGCATCAGTTATGAATCACACTGTATATTCTTAAATAACTATTAATAATTAATATTTTTGTATTTATTAGGTGTACAAGTTGAAAGTGACGTTTTCATAAATGATAATGTCATTTATTAAGATAAGATGTTTTAGTA
>JBBMKC010249823.1:0-10403 GCA_037834085.1 Bipalium vagum | reverse complement strand
AAAAGACAGTAAGCCTAACAAGGCTTTTTCATGCACAATAAAATAAAATCAAAATGTAATTCAAATGTTCAGCAATTTTCAATGATGAGCTTTGGAGAATCAGCCTCCATAAGCTCTTGTTGTTTTTCTTTAAAATTGTTGTTGGCTGGTGCTGGGACCTCCTTTTCTATGGATCCCAACATATGAATTAATAAATAATTATATATTTATTAGATTTAATAAATTTCGTTATTTAAGATTACAAGTCTTATTGTTTGAATCATTTATTACCTTTTGAAATTATGTTTTTTAATTTTTAGTATCACTTAATTCAATATTTTATATTTAAACTGCTTAAATTTCTACAGAAATCAAATATTTTTAAAAATAAAGGCTAAAAGAAAAGATTTGTGTTTAAAAACGAAACCAGTATTTTAGATGATTTTAAAAATGAAACAATCGAAAGTAGTCAAAAATAAAAATTATAAAATATAAATTGAATTTGAGTTATAAGACAGATCCAACATGGATTGAAAGGTTTAAAAATGGCATAATATTAATTACAAGCGAATTATAGAAGAACTAGCAAATGCTGATATTTCTACAGATGATTCTTACATTGATTCTTACCGAAATTAGTTATCGGATATGATAATAGAAATATATATATAACGCAGATGAGACTGCATTATTTTATAAAGCATTACCCAATGGAACATTATATTTTCAAAAAATAGATCCAGTAGCTGGTTATAAAAATTCTAAAGACAGGTTAACTTTTCTGATTTTAACCAATGCAGATGGCTCGAATAAAAATATTACTGAAGTTGGAAAATACAAAAGCCCTCGATGTTTTAAAAATCAAGTCGCTACATTATCATATTATTCTAGCAATAAATTATTGATGACGCGGTTTATATTTCATAACATTTTAGAAAAGTTTGATCGTCGTAAGTTCAATGATAAAAGGAAAGTTTTTTTATTTGATGAGAACACAATTTGTCATTTAGGAAGCTCAGAAATGTCTAAACTTAAGATTCATTTTTTACCAGCTAACATAACTGCAATTATTCAGTCGTGTGAAATAAAAAAATAGAATAATAAAAACATTCAATTCATATTATCGGTAAAATATTTTACTTCGCCTAACATAAATTTTGAATAATAATAAATTGACAGTTTTAGAATTTTCCAAAACAATTGATGTCTTACATGCACTTAACATTGTGAAACACGCTTGGCCATTAGTTAGTTCAGTTTCAATCGCAAAATTTTTAGTACAAAAATAACTGAAAATTATTCAGACATAATAATTGATGAATAATAATTGATAATAATAATAACGATATATATTGCTTATCACGATAATTTTGAAAATCCCGACAGTATCGTATTAACCGAAGTCCACTGTAGTATCATTTAATATTATAGGACACGCTTTCAACGTTATTTTTTTTATTGAAGGAAAAATATAATATTAACTTGATGGATCAGTTTTTGTCTTAGGTTTTAGGCCTTCAAAAGTTTTGATGTATAAAAATATTCTTTTTCATTTGAAAAAAATTTCCAAATATAGATGTCTATTTGGAATATCCATCTAATAAATGTAAAAAGAATATTTATTATCTTTATAATAGTTTTATGTATATTTGATAATGTAATAAATACAATTGCAAGTAATTAAATAAGTATAACATTTTTTTGAAAATTCAAATTATCTTTCTTTTTTAAAATTCTTTTTAAAATATAATTATAGAATTATTTCTCCTTTTTAAAACAAATCCAATAAGATTTATAAATAACTTATTTGTTTAAATATATGAATTTATTATTTGACGTTTTATTTTGTACTCCATCATTAATTAAATTGTAACATTTTGTATCTTTTTAAAGGTTTTTAAGCGTTGAGTATTACATTTTAAATGTATAATTTAAAGAAAAACAGGTAAGGAATCATCGAATTCATTGTAGTTTGCGTTTTTATTATTTTTATATTTGATATTAAAATTAAATTCTGATATAATAGGTCTAGAATGTTCTTCGGACCATATAAAACGATATGTTGGTGCTGAACATCTTACCAAACAAACTGGTTTATATTATTAGAATTTGACTGAGTTGTTTGATGATTCTCTAATTAAAATTCGAAGGTAATCCTATTAAATATAAATTGTGAGTTTTTATTAGTTTTTTATAAGATTTTTACCAAACTAATAAGAAATGACGATTGTAATAATAGAAAATTAATTTATAATTTTGACTGATTATTAATTAACATTAGAAATGGATATTCATTAAATATATTGGCTATTGTTTAGATTTGTACTGTAAATTATTTTTATTAAAAATAAAAAAATCATTAATAATATTGATTGTTTTTTAAACTTTAATTTTTAATATTTTAAAGCGAAGGTTTATTATAATAAGTTTGTTAACATAAATATACTTATTATACAGGATAAGAATGTCGTATCCAATAACGCATGTTTCCTTTGAAATTCTTTTTGAAAATGCAAAACCATAAATATTCCTTAAGGTACGTATCAAACAAAGCTGCACTTGTACCGTACATGTTCTGATATTTGGCTTTGTAATTAGCGCAAGTACCTTCAATGTTAGTGTGGATGGTTGGGTTTTTGGCATCTAGAAATGCAAAGAATGGTTGATGACATCGTGGTTTTGTAATTGATTGTACGCAAGCCAGCAATCAGTTATAATTCTTGTGTCAGGAAGAATATGATCCATAATGATTGGTAACATGGTCTGAGCTGATCGGTTTTGAATTTCTACCATCGCACAATTTCCAGTATCCCTCTTCACCATTCCCAAAACCCAATGCCCTTCGTGATATTGTCCTCTATGGTATTTACGATGCATGAATTTGCTTTCATCGATTTCTACGGTGACACCGTTGCATGGGGTGGTCATTAAGACACTGAGCACATATTTTACGCACAAAATTATTCAAATCAACCATTGTATGCCTTTGTCCAACATTACAATCATTTATTTCATCGGACTGCTTGAGCTCAACGGACCAAACGTAAATGATATCCATTATTTAGCTAATTTCTAACTGACTTCCCTCAAAAATGAATTACAACGGACATGTTTTGTGCGTTTACTTCCTTTGCAACACCAACAGTAATGGTCAAAGAATCTTTGTCCTTTTCGAGATTGAAATGTCATTGGTAAATTGCATTATTCACATCGCATGGAATTAGCCAACAATCCATAGGAGCACACGATTTAATTGTGGATATATTGTATGAGGTTGCAACCACTAAATGGACTAAAATATCAAAGTTCCTCTAAAAATTTTGGGTGGGTAGGACACGTGTGGTCTAGCATTTTCTTGCTGCAAAAGAAAACCTTTCTCTTGGAAATTGCAGGACTCTTCTGTTTACTGGCTTGTTTCTGTTCGCTAAGTTTTGAACTTTATTTATTTGAATTCATTGTCTCCACATCAAATAAAAGTTTAAACAAAATTATTCCCTTGCAGTTCGACCAAACACATACAATTACCTTCGGTTGTAAACTGGCTTTGAGACTTATTGACAGAGGTTCTTCGATCGTACACCACGATCTCTTGAGCCTAAAATTATAATAGAAAGCCTATTTTCATCTCTAAGTGTTTTACAAGGGGATCTCCGTTGTTTCTATTCAATAGAGTTTCGAAAGAATTTATGCAATTTTAAAAAATCTTCTCGGCTAATTCATGAGGTACCCATAATTCGAGATTGCTAACCATTCCTAGTTTGCCATAATCGTCTGGATATTTCTGAGTAATCTATTCCAGGTGTCACCCTTTATTCGCGTTCTTAGATGCCGATCAGTTTCGATTAGCCTTAATAATCTAGGTCAGAAGTGCAGAACATGCAAGTGCTCCCAAAATGTGGGACACCAGTAAGATTAAAAAATTTTAGTTTAAAATTTTGAAATCACTTTCAAGTCTTGAAAATATCAATTGAATCTTCATGGCATATCTTTGTCATCTGCGTAGTATTTTTTCCCTACGAAAGAAAAGCAAAATATGACTAAAATACACTTCAGACATCTAATTTGGTTCTTCAAAAAACTCGATTTTTCAGGTTATTGATTGTTAAAACTGATTTAAATAAACAATAACAATTAATATATGAGATATGATATATATATATATATATATTTAAGGGAAATTTATATCATAAGTTAAGTTAAATAAAAAACAGGACAACCTTTGCACCAATCTATTAGTAATATTAAAGGAAGTTAAAATCACTATTGTTAATAATGGATGATCGGAAAGTAATGAGACAAATTTGTAAAACATGGATTTTTATATATAATAAAGTAAAATATAACGATCAAATACAGATAACTAAAAGAGTGGATCACTAAATTGAAAGTGATACATTTCGACTAATTTTCTCAAGTATTTAACTGACTTTGCTGATCATACAGGATGCACGATTAGACTAGATACGTAAAATAGAGTAAAGAAAAATATTTATAAAAACTATAGTTTTGGAGATTTGTTTGAAATTACCAACCGGTTGGACGATAATGCCTGATTCTTTTTTCTTTTAATGGTTCTCAGAGGTAATTTCAGTTTCTCACAAGTATTGTTCGTCATTCCGTCGCAAATTGCATACACTATGACCTTTCTTTTCCATTTTTCTGGCCAAAAATCATTGAAATATTGTAATATTTCCATTTTTGAATAAAGCATAGATCAAACTAAATTAATAGATTTAAACAATGATAAAAAGACAATTATTTTATAAAATTATACATTTAGAAAATTGCGCAAATTCTACTCGTGAACCTTGTACTTTCCATTGACAGAAGAGATCTTTTTCAAATAAACCACGCCAAAAAGTTAAGCACGACCACCATAAATATTATAAAATAGAGGATATGAAACTTGTGCTTTTAGTTTTTATTGAAGAGTAAATTTATGACATGTGTTTAATAATTTTCATGAAAAAGGTCTGTATTTTGGTACCTTTCCCTCAAAATTTATTCACAAAGTAGCTGTCTACTAATGATCTGCGTGTGCCGTATTCAGTGACTTATTCTGCATCTTCTAGACTTGCCAGGAAGATTCGGGGTTTATCTGGAAAAGAATCCGTTAGAAGTATCAATTTCCTTGAGCTTTAATCGGATACTGTTCGCCGATGATGAAATAGGTTTCGCTTCCAACCATCGAACATATTATTCCACAATAATTTATAATGTGGTGTATTCCCATTAAATGATCTTTCTAAATACACTATCAGCTTTTTAGGTGTAATCGTCACTAAAACGGTACATTTTTCAAAAATGTACATAATTACTGCATTAATGGAATATCAGTTTTTCAAAAATGAATAACATTATTGGCACAAATTTTGCAAAATATTGTTAAGAGCTATCAAAGCTTACTTAGTGTATGGAAAAGTTCTAACTGATTTAGTTGCAGCCGGTGAAATTTTGGAATCTTTAAAATTGAGGATAAAAACAATTAACTTTCTACTATCTTCAAATTCTCTGGCATCGAAACAACAACTTCTTATTGCCGGAGATATTTTAGAAGTTGGGGCCAACTGGTGTGTTGAAAGCAAAAATATTCAGGCGTTTGAAAATTACTTATCTCAATTAAAGTATTATTACCTTGACTTTAAGCATGAATTACCCAACATCAGTTAAAATACAAACTGTTGGCGCTAAACATGTTAAAACTTCTAGCACAAGGCCGAATTTCAAATGGAGTTGGAAATATTGACGCCTGAGGAAAAATCAAATGTGTACATCAAGCATCCAATATCAGTGGAGCAGTATCTAATGGAGGGATGGTACAAAAAGATTTTCTTGTCAAAAATTAACGTTTCACCTTCACGATTTACATTTTTCATATATATTTTGCTCAATACTACAAGGAAGGAAATTGACAATTGTATTGAAGCTAACCATGAATCGTTGCCTATCAAAGAAATAGAGCGAATGTTATTTTTTACTGACAAAGAACACTTGCGACAATTTCCTGCTGAACGGAATTGAGTTTGTAATTCGGCAGGTGTTTACAAGTTCCAAAAAGACTTTTTAAAGACAACGAGGACGAGATTTATTACGAGTGGCTGTTACAATTTTTGAATACGCTATCTAATTGGAGAAGATTGTTTGAAGTACCGATTCTTGAAATAGTCTAGGAAGCAATCGTTTTTCAAGAAACTACTTTTATAAATTTTTACATGGACAATACTCATTTCTATGTTGAAAGTTTTGAAACAACCATTTCAGGTTCGTCAATTTTCAAACTTCTATTACCACAGATCAGCAGTATTCGGAATATTTCTTACTTTATCAGAGCTTCAATCAGGTGCTTTTTAGAATACTTTGGTTCTTTCATGAGTTTTCGATATTTCACACCTATTAGTGAACCAATTAGAACCAATTGTTGGTTCTCTTTACGTTCATCAAGCGAAATTAAAAAATTGTATAATTGTCTTCAGATAACTAATACTATTATTTGAATCTATTGATTATATTGGTTAATTATTTGATTCAATTAAATAAAAATTCCAATATGATAAAAAAAGCGTATCTAATATACATAAGGTTGCCATAGACTACTCAAGCAAGTAAAACAAAACAAAAAAACTACATACAAACTTTATTAGTTAAATAAACGGTAAGACTCTTTAATTATCAACAAACATTTAACAAGAAAACACTCATGTCAGTCATACACTCATTCAAAAAAACTCTCAATCACTCAAATGTCCAATCACTAAAAAATCTTAATTCACAATGCTTTTCCAGGGAAACTCTGGTCAGCCAAAATTAAATTACCAAAACAAAACGATACCGTTAAACCTTTGCAATTTTTCTGGGCGAAAAATAATGATTTTAGGTTGGCTTATGTACTAAATTTTATTGTAATTTGAGGTCTCTGATTGTGTAGTTAAGTTGTTAATCATGACGTATTTTGAATAAATATTTCCAAAAATAGATTTAATTTCTAAAATTTTAGGAAAAATAAATTTATTGTATTTTAAGGTAGTATCCTACTGATTAAAAATCAGTAGTTGCTCTTAAACTATTATTTTTACTTCTAATTTTTAAATTTAATTAATTAACTTATAATTACTTTTAATAATTAAAATAAATGATATTAAAATAGCCAGGTTTTTCTATGGTTTGAATGAAAGAGGTAAAAATGAAAAGAGAGGGTTCGAATCTCAAAAAAACTTTTATATTTTCATTGTTATTGATTGCTAAGTTATCACTCTGTTCCATCTCATTTAAATCCATAATGAACAATTGACAATAATTTTTATTTCAATACAAAATATATTCTTGATCGTTTTGGAACTTTTTTGTTTCCTGACTGTCTTTGACATTCCAAAAGTATCCAGTTCTGAAAGAGATACAAAAATACATTTATTGACAGTTCAAAATCGTTTATAATGTAATTAATGTTTCCATCATTTTAAAATCCTTTTATTCACATTTAGCTTTTGGATATTGATCTTTTGTTAATGTCATTAGTTTTTTCATTAATTGATTTTTTTGTCTTGTCCAACGACATGTTGGACATATTAATAACGTTCAAATTTCAGTTTTTTGGAATCTTTTATCTTAAAGGGTAAAATATCTCTTGAGGCTTTTAAATTCTTCTGCCAGGTGAAATTCTAATTCTCGAACATATTTAATCAAATTCAATGAAATATTTTATTTGTAAAGTCTAAAAATAATTTGATTATTGATGTTTTATTTAAACATTGAGTAATAAATTAAAACATTTTCCTGAACTCAAGTACACAATTTAACGGGTGATGAAAAAATGCGAAAACTTTTAAAGGGATACAATTTCTTCATTACATTGGAGATTTTTAAGAAACAAAAATATAAAATTTATTTATTTTATAAACGATTATTTTGAAAATTGCCATATTCTTATTCAAAATCAACCCGAGACGTACAAAATTGAGATCTAACTTTTTTTAAAATAATATTCAATTCTTTTTCGAAATTGTTTGACATTGATAGCTTGTCATTTACTCTTGTATATCAATTCTTTTAAAACAATTTTTAGTCGAAAAGTATTCAATCGGATGACATTTGAGCCAGTTTTTTGATGGTTATCATGCTTCTCAATAAAATTGATATTTTTTTCTCTTAAATAGGTAATAGAAGGTTTGGCGTAATATGCGTTTGTCAAATCTAGCCAAAAGAGATATTGGCCATCAGATTGATATCCTGTAATGCAAGGAAAGATTTTGATCACATGATGTTTGAGATAGTGACTTCTGATACTCAGTTTTTTTTATATATTTTTTATTTCATGTCTTTTATTGATCGAATTTTTTCTCTTTATAATTTTGCAAATGTATGATTGGTCAAACTTAGATTTTTGGGAAGCCTGGCGTTATGATCAAATATTCCTGAAGACCACTGATACTCTTTGATCATTGGATGAGGAAATTCTGACTTACTGAAATCTTTCATGCACATTTTCATTTTCAACACGTTGAATTATTCAATATTGGTGTATTTTGTCTTCTCTATCATGTTGTGCTACTACTGCCTTTAGCTATATTCTATAAATAATAGTTGTACACAAGCTCTCTGTCGATCTCTTGCTTTGATCTCTTTTTAAAAATATCTAAAGTAAATGTTATTTTCTGATATACAGATTTAAATGCACTTCAAACCATATATTAATGTTAAGGTTAAAAAGTACTTAGACTCTATCAGAAATATGGAAGATACGTAAAATAATAATCACATTAATGTGTCTTTGAAAAAAAAAGTACGTATTTGAATTTTTAAAAAAATTAGAATTCAAATAACTTTAAAACGTAATAGGTTATAATTCGAAATAAAGACCATTGTGCTTCAAGGTTCATCTAGTTCAGCAATCCCCCGTAGATACAAGATTTGTATAAGTATTTTGATTAATTTGGATTAGATTCAAAATGTTCGAAATTGTGCGGAGATGGATCGGATTTTCAATGCTCAACGGAGATGTCAAGAAATTTATTAAGGACGTTATTAATCAGTTTCAAGAAATATAAGATGAAAAAGCTGCGTCTTAGGAGACCATTTATAATTGGTACCAAAAATTCAACTGATCGAACAAGTTTTTCCGATGCAACCAAATGAGAAAATGTCGAAATTTGTTAATGTATTACAAAATACTGAAAAAGAAAGAATTGATCAAAAAAATTAATTAATCTGGTAGATGAAATGAATGCAGAAAAATCGTCTAGTTTATTGTAGAGTAAATGGGAACCCGAAAGTTATGTAGCAGGTTCGTACCGAGATTTTTAAAATGTCAGATAATGAAGAGTTTTCGTCTTATGAATATATTTTGAAAATGTTTTTGAAAAATATAATACATTTACCTTATTCTAAATGAGTCAAAAGAATTGGTTTTCGAAAATGAGAAGCCATCCCATGGGTTGCGCATCATTATCTCACATCATAAATATGACATTTTGAATATCTGTGTTATTACTGAAATCTTAAATTCTTATTACAATAATCTCATAACGCAGTCAGGATCTTTTTTGCTCAACGATAATGCTCCGATTCTCCCAGGAAAAATGTATTTCCAGTGGATATGGATTGAAAAACAGTGATATTTGTCGAGAAATGAGACCTGTGAATGTATTATGATAGCTAAGGAAAAAAAAACAATGTAGGTGAACCAATGTTTGATTACCAAAATCCAGAATTTTAAAAGATGCGGTAAAGTAATTCTGCTTTATGACAACGCATCGTCAAATACATCAAAAGTAGTGACAATCATGTTAAAAGATTTAGCCTTGGAAGTATTCACTTGTTCACCATATACATTAGATCTTGCTATTTCAGATTTCTATTTTTTTCGATAGATGTCACACGGACTTCGAATAGCACTTCAAACTTACGAAGATATCCAAAAATGCGTATCTGAATGGTTCGTCTGGAAACAACAAAAGTTTTTTGGGATGTTATCCACAAATTATCTGAAAGATGAAGGAAATACTGAAAATTTTAGATAATATATTAATTTAATATTTCTGTATATTTTGAAATTTTCGTGTTTTTTCAAAAAAGTTCAAATAATTTACTTGTACTCCTATACTTATTAAAAATATTTTGTGGCGTTGAGTTAATTTTTTCTAGTATTATATATAGTATTTTTAAGCCTTAAACAAATATATTTGTGAGATTTGAAGAGAAAGGGGAGATGAACTTAAAGACAATTCAGAAAAGAAAATCCAACAGTACAGGCAGTATGTACAGGGTGGCTACTAAAAGACTTACCAATTTAAAATTGATCTGAAAGTGAAAATATAAATGATTTTTTGAAATTTTTTTTAGATAATATAAAGAATTTCTTGGAATTTAAATGAATGTTTATAATATTCCACACCGAGTAAAACTCATTGAGTTATACTATGCAAATGAAA
>JBBMKC010249822.1:0-20589 GCA_037834085.1 Bipalium vagum | reverse complement strand
ATGTTTGATAATTTTTATTTTTTGTCTTTCATTATAAAGTCTTAAAAAACGCGAGTTATTATGACTCACCCTAATATTATATGCTATTATTTTTATTAATGCACGTTTTTAATTATTTGTATGTTGTGTTTATTTTTTTTGACAGGTTAAATCATGTTTAGAATAACTGACATGATTTTTTTATTGACAGATACTACTGTCTACTCTACTGACTTGAGAAAAGGTTATTTCATTAATTGTTTTTATTATTTATTTTGTTTTTGTTTTTAGATTCTTCTGATGACCAACTTCGGTTCTTTTTTTGGTCGTCTATTTATATAGCAGGAGGCCTTGGAATTATTTTAGTTGAAATTTTTTAGAGTAAAGTAAATTTATTTAAATATTTATATTTGACTTAATATATTAAATTTAAAAATTATTAAAGGACGTGACATCGTATAAATATCGAATTTTTACAATGATATTACTAAAAATACTAAAAAAAATACACAAGAAATGAAGTGTGAGTTGGCATGTTATTTCTTTGGCCTTGATCCACCTACTTAGTTTTTATTTTATAAGTATAAATAGTGTATAAATTAATAAAAATTTTTTAAAATTTTATTTAAATTTGAAAAAATGATTTTAACAAGTCGAATGAAAATCACCATAACTAAAATAATTCCAAGGCCTCTGTTGTTAATTGGACTTCTGCTATATCCACAAGATTTTTTCTTAGAATATAAATAGACTACCAAAAAGAACCCAAACTTTAATCAAGTGGATATGCTTCATGGTAATTTATTTATTATTTAAAAAATTAATAATTATATTTTTGTTAATAAAATAATAAAACGGGTTTTATTATAAAATCATTATTATGATTATTCTTTTGGTGAATAAAAATTTTTTTTTTCAAAAGCGTTCCAAAATCGCCCGTTATTTAAAGAAAAACTATTTATTCAATAAATTAATATACCTTTTTTTAATTTCAAACAACATTTTTTACAAAATATCATTTTATAATTTAATGAAATAAATCTTTAAGTATAAAAAAATCTAATTTTTGTTTATTTTAAATACTGAGGCACATTATAAGAATTTTAAAAATTCTGCAATCTGTTTAAGTATTCACAGTTACTTATTTATATCTTAGCATGATCATAAATTGGTCATATTCCTGAGTTATTTGATAACTTAATTTATTATCTTCACTATTTCAAACTTTCATTATATCATCATAGAATAATGAAGACTCAACAGGATTTCAATCTAAGAAACTTATTTTATTTGAATAATGGTAAACAATCCTCATCTTCAATTCGTTCTGAAATTATTACATTAAAAAAATTACTAGTTCATTCATGATCCTCTTTTAATAAATACAGTTAGGCAATGAATACCACAATATTACTTTTAATACTCAACTAATTTAAAAAAATCTTATTCTTGATTTCTGAAAATTTGTTTTCTAACAAATAATTTCAATTACAATCTGAAATCGATGTCTGATTTTTCCTTAGTCTTATCTAATGGCTTGCTATTCCACATAATGTGAAGGAACTCAGTTTCAGTTGTAAAAACGTGAGACATTACAAAGTATTTCTTTAAAGAGCAAAAAAATATAAAGAAAGACCACCATAAATATAATAAAAATAAATAAAACAGAAATGAAATAATCAAAAATTTACAGAAAGACGATGTTCCCAAGATTTATTAGATAGATGATGTACAAAAACTCAAATTGAAAGTATAAATCATTTTCAATGATAAATATCCACCGATAGCCACTTTATCCAGATCAATAACCATCTTTTTACTGTCGACTTGATGAGTGGTCTGGTCCGATTTTGGAAATCTGAAAAAATCATTTTAATAATTAATTTTTCATGTTATCTTAAAAAATGATAGAAGACCAACAAAGACCTGAAATTAAAAAAATTAAATTGCCTAAGGACGACTATAAGCAGAAAAAGAGTAGTCTTTTTATTATCTTACATTATTACCTACAGTAAAGTTTCTTTCTTTAATCATGTATAACAATACTGAGGGGATTATTTATATTATTTATTTATATATTATTTATATATTATTATTTATATTATTATTTATATTATATATTATTTATAAATTATAATTATGATTATTTATTGAGATACAAATTGTTGGTTCAAAAATAATGCCGATGTTTCATGTAATATTGATACTCTGTTGTCGAGCTTCTTCAATCTTACAATGTTTTTCAATTGCCAAACTTTTTTGAATTCTCAACATTAAGTTGAATGGTAACCTCTTGTGATATTTTCTTTGAACAAAAAATTTACATATTTTTTGCAAAGTACATTGAAATTATTTTTCGTTTAAATAAATAAATAAATAATAAAAAGTTTGTTTCGTGTTAGAAAATCAACAAAAGACTACTACTAACTGCTTAATCGACTATAAAACCGGATTTTTTCAGATTTCAAATTTTTAGAATAAATGCTCGTTGATAACATAATTTTTCGGACGCCTTTAGCCTATTCATAATTATTGAAAATAATAATAACTTAAGAATAAACCAAATCGAAAAATGTATTTTAATAATTTATTCACAATAACAAGACTTTTTAAAATTCATATAGGAGAACCGAAAAATCAAGTAAATTTAGAAAAAAGGTTTTCCTTTTATTTCTTAAAAATTCAGTAATTAAATTTACAGTTTCTTTTAAACTTTGTCAGAAAAATAATTTTAATTTTTTAAAAAGTCGAGCTTGGAAAAGCATTCAAAAGCGATCTGGAACGTAATATGGACAGTGTTTCAAGCTGGGTACAAAATTAATTGATAAAATTTTAATATTGCCAAATATCTCCTTTTTTAAAAGAACCAGCTTATTAAGAAGAAATTCTGGATATAAACTTTTATTATCAAACCTTTTTTGTGGTGAATTAAAATTTTTCAATATATTAGGTATAAATTAGCTCTAATCGTTTTGTTATAGATTATTTATTATTATAAATATCGTGCATTTGTTATTGAAAATAAAACTAAAAAGTAATATTGTAATATATCTATATGATATCAATAGTTAGTATTTGTTTTAATTGATTAAATGGCTTATTTATTTTAGCGAAAATGAAAAATCATAGACCAGGAAAACAGCATTTGTGAGAATCAATATTATTTTGCCACAATTTAAAGAAATCAGCAGCCAAGGTACATAGATTAATGACAAAACCTTACGGTGCATATATCCAGTTCAAACCAACAGGACGAGAACGGTATCGGTGATTTAAAACAGGTGACTTTAGCGTCTAAAACAAAGAAGTTCGAAGATGATGACTTACAAAGAATTATCAAAGAAGATCCATGCCAAACCCTTGAAGAAATAGCACATATATTGAATGTTGAAAGGTCAACTGCTGGTAAATGGATGCAATAATTGGGAATGATCCAAAAGTATGAAAAATGAATACCATGTGATTTGACCGAAAGGCTGCAAGAAAATTGCAAAAATGTTTGTGAAGTGTTACTTACAAGGTACTCATTTTTGCATCGAATTATAACTGTTGATAAAAAATAGGTGTGGTATAAGAATCCCAATCGCAGAAAATCATGGACAATGCTCAGAGAACCATCTACATCCGCAGAACAAGGATTGTCGAAAAAAAGCAAAGTGATGCTATGTATCTGGTGGGACCAAACGGGAGTATTGTACCATGAGCTATTCAAACCATTCAAAACTGTAACTGTTGATCTATATTAGCAGAAATTACTCGATTTAAATCGAGCAATAAGTACCAAGAGACCAGAATGTGGACTAAGACATGATCAGATTATTTTGCAACACGATAACAACAGACCACATCTTGCAAGATTTGTTTTACCGCGGAATCCATTTTTTGTCCGAAAGATGGTCAAAAGTTATAGCTGCTAACGGCAAATATTTTGACTGAAATAAATGTTTTGTTACTTTTAAATAAAGATTTTATTTTCATAAAAAACGATGAGAATTAATTACCTTACAAAATAAATTGAGTGATTTTTTCAATTAAGGTTATATTTTAGATCAAGCTATCACAATCAATTTGAAAATTTTCCTTGATATTCAAAAATCTATTTCTTTAATAATTATATTCTGTTTAAAAAAATTAATAATAATAATAATAATAATAATAATAATAATAATTAATAATAATAAATGTAAATAAAAATTAAAAAAAAATTTTCATGTGTATTTTGTGTAATTTCACAGAAAATATAATTTCTAGCGACAGTTTATTTTTTGCTCTTTTTATTAAGAATCATAACAATTAAGTGGGATACAATGGTGTAGAATGATTTTCAAAGATTTTGATCTTTTTGCATGAAAAAGTTCCGATATTGAGGGAAAGTAAAATTAATTTTGTTCATGCATGAAAAATTTTGTGAATGGTAATAAATTAAGATAATCAATATGTAGACTGTTTAACTTGAATGTTCACTAAATTTGATAATTTTTCTAATTTGTATTTTCATTCACTTGACCTAAAATTTAATTGATAAATCCTGCTGACATTTTCGTGTTCAAATCAAATCAGCTGCATTTATCAACTGGGAACTATTTTGCAATTTTATTGTCATAAACAAAGTCAATATAAAAAATTTTCCAAACCAAAAATAATGAAGTAGAAACTCAAAAAGTGACGAATATTTATCCGTGTGGACTTTAAGGAAGAGATAAAAAATGATTGAATTGTTGGGTGTTAATATTTAACTTTTAAACCGAAGATTGGAAAAATTATAACCTTATCTAAAACTAATCCTTACTTTCTACAATATTAAACGAAAATAATTCAACACTGAATCACAATAGGCTTTAAAGAACACAATCATGTTGGAATATTGTTTGAAAGTTTCAATTTGTGGTGTAGTAAAAAAACTTGTTTGAAACGTATTAATGTTAATAATCGATAATAAAACAACCAATATTAAAATGTCTAAGGCAAGTAATAGGGAAATGCATCTAAGACCTTGTACTAACAGATTTCAACTTCATTTCTTGTACGGGAAATAATTCCGTCTGTAAATAAATAAAATTCTAAATTTAGATTTTAATAATAAACGTTCAGAGATGATTTTTAGCACATTGTTATAAAACAAAATTTCCAAGCACTAAATAAAGCAAAGTTCGTAAGAACATTTTTGTCTGAGCAAATATTTTAATGAAAGATTTTAAAATTGTAGATAAAAATAAGGTATTACTTGTTGTAAATTTTCTGCACTGTCAAGATTCATAAAATTCGGATCATGTTTTTTGTTTCGGGGGTCTTTGTAATATTTGTGTCTTCGGTCAATGGTACAATAATTAGGAAGATTGTAACTCTCAAATTGGTCGTTTGAAACCTAATATATAAAGTATAGATAACGGACTGAATCTTTCAAGATTCGTTGAACATAATATAAATTATTTTATTAATCAATTATCATACAAGGAGAGACGAGGGGTTGGTAATTCAATCAAAAGATTAATGAATGAAAGTTTTTGACATGTATACCTTAAAATACTAATAAATAAATAAATCAAATTCTTTTTGTTAATACTATCAGTAAATTAACCCTACTCCAAACTGACTCTTATGCTATTAGTTGAATTCATATTCTAACGGAAATAATCGGAACATTAAAAAATGAATTTTTTTTATTCATGCTCAAAATATTTAATTCACAATCCGTTGATTAACAAAAATTTAATTAATCAATACATAAGGGTAAAAAACCAATGAAATAAATAACCGAAATACAGTGTTCACTTGGTACCCGGACCGTTATTCGAGCCCAACGATTCGCTCGACGACCGCCGAACTCTAGGGGACCCAAATGTAATTATGATGCTGCATAAATATAATAATATATCTGTAAGACAGAAACGATATAATCTTCTTTAACAGATAGTTTGTTGTTCCAAAAACTATTCAACGATAATTATTTTGATCAACAACAAAATTCAGCAATAACTTTCCTGATCAATAAAAGACAAACACAATAAAACTCTTCAATATTTTGTCTGGCAATAAATTTTACTGAACTCTCCTTTATAGAATGTCCTATAACAAGCTGACCAATCATGACGTTTGGTAAATAATGTGGGAATAATTTTAATAAGACTTCTACATTTCCCTATGAGGCTTGATAATTCCCAGAATTGTCCTTAAGAAAATGAGGACGGGTTTTTATTATTTTGTAACTAATTTATAAGATAATTTTGGACGAGACTTTTGGACTTTAGACTATGAAAAATATTTTGATTTAAAAAATTGTTAATATTATTTTATTATTAATTAAAGGATATTACTTAAGTTCTCTCGAGTGGTTTTAAGTTATTGCTTCATAAACTTTGATGCCCTGAAAAAAAATAGAATTATAAAATTCACTAGTGTCACTAAAAGTTCGATGATAATTGTCCAGTGAAAGGTTCACTTTGTTATTCAAGTCTTTGCAAAATGTAATTTTTTGACTGTATCGATTTTTGAAACTTAGAACAAATCTTGGCTCATGAATTAGCATCTGGTATTATTCAGTGCATTAAATTTCATGAATACAACGGCCCTTATTTTGACTTGATAAATTCTGAAAAATTGGATTAACAAAAATAGTATGTCATTTTAATTAAATCTAAAGAGGCTGAATCTCAGTAGTGGATCGACTATAAACCTGAATATGTTAGACAGCCTCAAGGAAACACACTCGCATCGAAAATATTTCTTACGTAATTATTAGCAGAATTTTTATCAAGTTCAGTTTTGTTTATAAAAGAGTCTAAACAATGACGTCCTCAGGCTTCTGGGGGCTTGAAATAATCTTTACTTTTTTTTTAACCGAAAAGGCATTAGAGGAAAGTATTGCTGTCGTGAGGTTACTTATTGGAAAAGTATTTCATCTGTAACAACCATTTCTCGATGGTATTGAGCATAACACTCCAGCAATAAAAGATAAATTTTTTCCCCGGTATTTTCATTCAATCGTTTTGTTTTGTTTGTTCGCTTTTTGACTGTATTACAGAGACTGAACTCTGAAAATTTTATTTCTGCAACTATCTTTTTCGAAAATTGCACTTCATACTGTCACTAAGGATTTTTATTATTTCCAATTTTAGCAATTGTTTTTCAGATCACGAATAGTGGCTGGTGTTTCCCAGTTCTTTGACAGGTTTGATAGGCTTTTCACAACAACAATTTGATAACATTTATCAAACTAACAATTTTTATTTGAGTTTTCTTTTCTTTTAATAGTCAATTATTGACGGGTAAATAATTTTATTGATTTCACAAATAATAAAATAATAAAATAACAATTGAAGAGAACATATTTCTTAAGCAAGATATTTTTGAATAATACGCATAAAGTAATTTGTGTTATTATTTCTTTTAAAAATTATCTAACTCAAAATAAAATTGAAAGAAATTAATTGACGTTCTAACTTTTGTTATTGTTGTTGCTATTAATAGTATCTTTATTTTTTCTGTTACATATGAACAGATGAGCAGAGGCGGCTAAAAAAGAAAATACAAAATGAAAAGAAAAAGATACAAAATCAACGCAATTGATGGTGCTAATTGCTCATTTTCCTCGAAATAGGTGTTTTTCATAAATAATTTTTTATTATCTACTAATAGCTTATCATAGGTTTGTAAAGAAAAATTGTGATTTTTATATTACTTAAATATTGTTGGGTTCACGCCAGACAATTCCAAAAGGAATTTTGAAAAAGGACCAAAAGGAGGGTCAAAAAGGATAATAAAACTAATAAAATACTAATATTAATAATTAAATATTTTTAATTTTGAAAAAAAATTATTGACGTGCTGAATTTCCTGAGTGATGGCTATGTTTGGAAAGGTATTGTTACTTAGAGAAATTCAGAATACTGTTTTGGAAGGTTTTCCAATTTAAGACACCATTGCTCGAATAAAGAACACTGGGCGAGCTTATATAAGGAGTGGTAAATATGGGAGATTTACCCAGAAATTTAGCAAGAAGAATTTTTTTGTTGACGATTTTTGAATTGATTTTCCCAGAAACTTATATTTCAAGAAGATCCGTTTTTGTCGAAGATTTTTGGATTAGAAGCGCAGTTTTCCTTTTCAATTACAAAGAATTCTACGATTAGAATATTTTACGGATATATTTTATTCTATTATGTTGTATTTTTGCAATTTTTTTCAATGGAGAATCAAGCGATTCGATGGAATTCAATCATTTTAGATAGTTTGGTAGAAATCACTTTTTTGGGTAAGGGCTCATATATTGTCTTTCTCTTTCAGTTACTTTTCCTTTCATTGTTGTTATTGATTGAATAATTTCTTTGATTTTAGTTTGATATTTATTGATTCTTATTGACATTGATATCATTATTTGATCTTAACTTAGTGTATATATATACATATATTTACGAGTAACAGTTGATCTATTTGATTTCGAATAACAGGAATTGGTGGATGTACAACATTTGAAAATTGTATTGATCGTTGTGTATTGTTAACAAAGTTTAATTGTTGAACTAATTATTTTTCTTTCATTATATATTATATAACCATTAATAAGGGTAAAGATGACTCAAAATTTTAAAACCCCACTATTCGTTTAGTTGAATATATTAACAATATATTTAAAAATATCAATCTGGGGATTTTATTTTGACATTTAGAGATTAAAATTGATTTAGTGATATTAAATCTGATCCACCCATATATTTTCTATTAAATTTAGGTTCTGAAAATCATATCAAAGAATATAATTTGATTTTCAGTATTGTTTAATATTAGTCATAAACCCGGTGAAGCAAGCATGACAATAAATGATGCTTTAGTTGAAGGTACAACATTGTTTGGTACTAGATCCATCCCTGTTTGGTAACAATTAACTAATAGCTGAAATCAAAGGTAATTAATGAATTTATCATTTATACTTTCATTTTTTCAGGCAGTTGGCTAATTTCTTATTTGAAAAAAACTTTAGAAACTGGAAAAACGTAATAACTGCCTCCAACCGCTTCGTAAATTTCCGAAATTATAAAATTTTCGGCAGAATTAAATAAAATTGTTTCTATTGGAAAAAAGTGTATGATCGAATGGGTCTTATTTAAATTGCAAAAATATTGTTACAAGTGTGTCTTATCAGTTTAAAATGAAATGTTAAAAAGCGCAATTTTTTGGATTTTTACATTTATTTATCTTCCTTTTAAAGAAACCGAAAATCAAGTATAAATATATAAGAAAATTTACAAAAAAGAAATATTTTTCTAAAAATAAAATAACTTTAGTTACAAAATCTGTTATCACAAGATAAGCAATTACAAAATTAATTGAACTATTTAAATATTCATTAAATATTACAGCGAGATATCTGGAAGTAAAGGCTATTGTGAATGAGACGACCTATCTGTTATGAATATTTATTGTCTCAAGAGTTTCAGTCACAAAAACTCCTCAAAAACTGAAAGGTGTTGATCAAGTTCTCAAACTTTGTTTTCTGCTGCTGAGCAATTTTTAATGATTTTATGTCATTACATTTCAGATTTATAATGAGAGATGTCTACAAACATTTTACCAGATTGTAATTAGCATTGGCCCGAGAACCGGTTTCGAAATATTAATGAAATTAATTATTTTAATAATTATAATTTACTAATAATTGATGTCGACAGACTGAAATATTAATTTTAGTGTATGGTTATTCCGAGTTATCATTTCATTCATTAACTTTTTAATATATATAATTAATTATTAATATATAATCATTATTTTATAGTCATTCTATTAGGTTGTTCAAAAAATAATGTCGTTTTTTATCAGTCACAATTTATTTGCCACCACATTTTTACCTTTTTAAAAATATTTTTTGCTTTATTATGTATCATTTTAAAGCACACATTTCATTATAATCTTTCTTTTAATGTAAAATATTTAATAATTATAACTTAATGAGGAAAGGAAGACATTATGCACAATCTTCTTATACAAATTTAAACTGAGCCACAAAAGAACGGAAGCCAGTCGTAATATCAACAATGTATTCGAAGAGGGAACAACAAACTTAAGCTTCAACACTGATTTTAAAAAATTCTATATGGAGAGGATGACGAAGGTCTTGAGTGAAAGACTATCATCGAAAAAGAGAAATTGAAGGCTTTGATGGAGGTTAATATATGTGCAATGGTTCAAGAACTTGCAGAAGAGATGGATGTCAGTATTGATACAACTTGAAACCACTTGTTAGAAATTGTTAAATCAAAAAATTTGAACAATTGGATTCATCATCATTGAATAAAACCAGAAAAATCATCTATTTGAAGCTGCGCCTTCTTTCATTTTTTTCATTTCTCCTCGATCATATGACGTGTAATGAAAATTGAATTATATATGACAACCGGCGTCGCTCAAGTTCACTGGTTAGACCATAATAAATCTGCACATTATTGTTGAAAACCAAATTCACATCAAAAGAAGGTTATATTAGGTTGGAAACAAAGTTCTCGCACTATTTTGTTATATGCTTTTTTAAAATTATTTATAACTAATTGATTTAAATATAGATATATATTTTGAAATATTACTTTTTATTTTAGCGCACATTTTAATATCCAATATGGCTGATAAAATCATCTTATCTCACGAACAATTGCGTATGTTTTTATTATATGATTTCAAATCCGGTATAAACACAAGCCAGTCGCGAAGCGATGCCAGAACGAAGCATTTGGAGAAGATACAATTGGTCATCGTACAGCCTTTGATTGGTTCAAAAAGTTCAAGAGTGGTCATTCATTAACGACAATAACCTCTTGCGCTCATGTGTGGAAGCTGATGCACATATGACATCACAAGAGCTAGCTCAGAAGTTTGGCGTCAGTCACACAGCCATTTTACACCATTTGAAGGAAATTGTGAAATTTATTAAACTAGACGTTTGGGTCCCCCACAAACTGTTAATAGTTATTGTTTAGTGGTCTGCTGCTGGTCACATTATCTGAAACCCGCTGAAATCCTTATGGCATAGAAATATTGTTATGAAATCAACGAAATGCACTTGAAACTTCGTCAACAGCCATTATTAATCAATAGGAAAGGACCAATTCTTCATGATAATCCTCAGCCTCATGTGGTACAATCGATATAACAGAAATTAAACTAGTTGGTACAAGAAACCCTAACTCATCCACTATACTCGTCGCCAGTCATTTTGTTTACTAATTAACATTTCTTTAAATATTTGCAAAACATCTTGAAGGAAAGATATTTTATAAATCCGGATGATACCAAAACCCCTTAAACAACTTCGTCAATTGAGAACTCCGAAATTTTACTCAACGGAAATAAATGTATTATATAAATAAATACTTCTCTCTTGTTGTATAAAGTGTGTTGAATCGCATAGCTGTTATTGGGATTAATTATGTTTTGTTTTTTTTAAAACCTATGTATTCAAAGTTCAATATTAAATATATTTTTTTAATATTTTTTTAAAAAAATTTTATTGATTTATGCATAAAAAAAGCTCAAAAGAATGATAAATTAATATTCAATTTCAATTAATCAATAAATTAATAATACTAATTATTATTTTTGTAATTTTTATTTATTTCACCTTTCCGGGAATTTTCAATTGAGTAGTTTTTTGGAAACCCGAAAAGTATTAATAAAACAAATCATCTTTTAACTCTTCTGTAAAATTGAAATAACCTTATATTTTTTTTAGAGTTTTCACTTTTAATATTTTATTTTAATTTTTAAAATTAAAAATTTCTTTTTTAAAGAAAATTCCAAAACTTTACAAGAGAAATTATGCTGTGACGAATTTTAGATTTCTCTCCTTTTTTTATAATATTTTTGGTTTTTTAAAAAATTCTTTTTATGGTTAATTGCTGATTTCACAAGACACGAAATAAAAATCATTATACCTCTTTAATATTTAATTACATAAAGTAATTAGAAAAAGAATTTCATAATATATACAGACCGAAACCAATACAAGTTACTTAATGAAGTGATTTTATAAGTTGGAAAAGTGAATTTGTAAATATTATTATTATTGCATGAGAAAAAATTTGAATAAAATCAAAGAAGGTAACCAAATTTCCACGAGGAGCCTGATTCAAAAAAATATACATTAAAAATAACTATGGATAATTGAAAAACTACAAAAACATTCTTTTTTATGTAAAGTTTTGAAGAAAATATAAACTTTAAGGAATAAAAATTATTTTTCGTCTTATTTTATATTTTTTGAAAATTTTGAACATATTAGTATAATATACAGGAGAGAAATATGACTTTCAAATTACAGTAGTGAAAATATAGGAATGGCAGAAAGGTAAGATCATGGGATTTTAGATCTTCAAATTAAAAGGATTGTAAAAAATATTGATAATTACATAATCTAATAATTGAATGTGTCTAAAACGAAGGTATTTTATACAGAGAAGTAGGTTATCAAAAATTCTCTTATTCTGTCTGAATATAAGAAAATATTAGTTGTAGAAATAGGTTTTAGAGTGTTTTTATTAAAAGTATTTCTTCAATATAATCTTGATTACTAATTATCTTATTTAAAGCATTTTATCGGTTTGTTTTGTTAATTTATTAATAATCTATATTTAGATATATTTTATATATAGAAACTATGAATTCTTTATTCGATACTGTATTCGCTATGAATTTCGCAGGGAATTTTAAAAAAATATGAAAGCATTTAAACATTTCTGAAAAATGAATCCAAAATACGGAATTATGTAGTCTTTTAAACAAAATTTATCCTTGGATTTATTTTTTAGAGGTTAATATAAATGAAAAATTATGTGAAATTATTTATAAAGAATTATTAGAAAAATATTTCCAATATTTATAATTTTTTAAATTAATTAATTCCAGGTTATATTATTTCTCTTAAAAAGGCAGTTTAAAAACACAAAAGAATTAATTTTTAAGAAATATTTAACAAAAGACGATTATTTAAACTTTAATTTTATAAGAAAAAATATTTTTTAAAATGAATTTATATCTTTAAAAAATCTAGTATTGCAATGATTCAAAAAGAAAAAGGAAATATTTTTACAAATAATTGACAGTTTATTCAGCCCAGTTAGATAATTTTTTATTTTTATACAAGTCAACAAAACTATAAATTCAAAATTAATAAATAATAATTATATTATATTTTCATTCTAGGTATTTATTTTTTAATAAATAAAGTTTAAACCAATACTTTTTCTAATAATGCCACTGACTTCCTTTTATGAAATCTCCTGGTTTCATCCTGGGAATTGAAAGACAAATCTGATTTTGGCATTGTGATCGGAGCGGAATGTTTATGGGATTTTTCAGTTGTATTTGAAATCCTGTAACAAGAATTTTAAATATTTTCAATATATTCGTAAAATTATAAGATAATCATTTTAGTATTCCAAATGGCAATGGATAAATCAAATGTCAGGAATTTAATGCGTAATTAATAATGGGTAGTATTATTTAAATGTAAGGCAAATTGTTGTTTTGATATTGTTCAAGTAGTCTTGTAATAATACTTAAATATATCAATTTTTAGTGTTAGTTAACATTAGGTACAAAAGCAGTTGAATGTTTTCGGAGCAGGTATCACTATGGAACTTACTTGGTAAGTTCTTTGAAGTGGTGGTGTAGAAAGTTTCTTAGTGTAAATGAAAGCAATCAAATAAATATTGCTTGATAAGGACTAATTAATAGCTGTTGTAATCAAAGCTGATTCGCGGATAACCAGTCGTTTAGTTTTACAAGAACTGGATATTGACTTAAAAATAATTTACCTTATAAAGTAAATCGGAAAAGTGAAGAAATTAGAGCGTTGTATGATTTAAATGAAAATCTATTGAAAAGATGATTATAAATGTCTTATGACTTAAAAAGATAATGTTGACGAGAATAATAAATGGTTTCAATAAGACATTGAAGCATGACATTCTACCAAGAAATGCATACAGCATTACAAAAAATGTAATCTCATAGGGAATGGTGGGAATCAACCATTAGATTTTTTGAACTGACCAGATTATGTTTCTTTCTTCGAAATTATGCCAAACATAAAGTATATTTCAACAAGCCCGAAACCACCGATGCTTGTAATTTCGAACGAAATATATATTTTCAAACTTTGAAAATGTTTTATTATTAAAATAAAATGTACTCATTTTTGAAATACATCATATGATAGAAAAAGTATTTTAAGTAAAAAACAACTATATGATTGATGATCCTTGTATCACTAACATAGTAAAACAAAAATGTAAGCAGATAAAAATTATTTTGTAAAGCATCCTTTTCAAAAGCTAGAGATGTTTTCGAAGATCCTAGTTTGGGCATATATAAAATATGCACTAATTATACATTGATCATTAGTCAAGAACAAATTTATGTAAATCGATATACTCTAGATGAATTAATAAATTAAATAAAAGTGAAGGTTGCTTTATTGATTTTTAAGAAAAGAAAGTTATTTTTAATAGCGAAGAGTTCTAATTTATAATAATTAATCAATAATAAAAATGTTTATAAATAAAATAAATATTAAAATCGATTTTCAATAAATAGTTTTTTAAAATAAAGAAGCACCAATTCTGTTTGAAGATTTTAATCAATATTTTAAGAAATGTACAAAATAAAATTTATTTATTTATTTGTATTAAAGAAAAATTATTTTAATAATATTTATTAAAAAATAATAAAAAATTTTAATTTTAATAACTTTAAAAGTAACAAATATTTTTCATTTGATCTTTGGAATATTAAATAAAATTAATAAATAAGAAAAAATTAATTAGGAATTTACTTTTTGTTTTTTGCCTTCAGGTCTTGTTTACAATCTCTTAAGCCCAATGCTATTTCTTTGAGATTTTTACGTGCCTTGTCTATATTTTCTGATAATTTTTGAGCTCTTAAGGATATTTTGATTAAGTCCATTTCCGTTTTTGATGTAGATAATTTAGCAATAGAATGTAATTCAGCTCCGATTACTGCATAAGACATTACTGTTACTTTATTACAATTTGCCATATTAAACGCATGTGTGATTAAAGATGCAGTTGACCAAGAAGAATTTGGAACATTTTCCTCTGAATCTTTACACGATTTTGAATCGTCAACTCCAGGGAGTTCTTCGCTATCTGAGCCATAGTCTGAATATAAAACGCTTTCTTCATTTAGTACTTTATCAAAATCTGTGATTGAGGACGACTGTTCACGTTCATCGAATTTTGTAGAAGGGGCCCCTTCAGGCTCTAACCGAATTCCAAGATTACAAAATTTGTTATTTAAATTATCTTCTTCAACTCTGGTAAATAATTTTGATCTACATGTTGCTGCCAGTAGATTAGCTCTCCAGGAGGTATCATAATCAGTTCGATAATGCTGTGAATACAGTGCTCTCTGCTGAAATCGTGGAGCGAGCTGGTTCATAGTGGATTCTTTGATTTGACTTTTGTGAGGTTGCTTAGAATATACTACAAATGGCTAAAGAAATAATTCCATGATAATAAAAGGGTTTAATTTTAAAAATACTTTTGAAGAATATTGCAATTTTCTATTTGGAGGTTTACTAGAATTTTTTAATGAGTCTGAAAAAACTATGGGTTTCTTTAAATAATACGGATAAACTTTATTTGGTAATTGCTTATATGAGAAGGAAAAATCCGAGTCCATATGCCACTACAGGGTCATTAACTAGAAAATGAAAACCAACAAATAAAAATATAACAATAATAAAATAAATAATATTAATTATGATATATAAAATAATACTAATAAATAATTTTTTTACAATTTTTAAAAAAAAAATTTAATTTTACAAAACTAAGACAAAATCAAATCACATTTTCCTTTATTTGGTAATATAAGAAGTTTTGCTTTATAAATAAATAAATATTCGACCAATTATTTACTAATTTCTTGAGGGTTATCTATAAGACTTAATTCTTTCATATTTGATAATTTTAGAGAGCAATAATATATATTATTTATTAATAATAACTTCATAACAACTAAAGGAAACATAACAGCAATAAAAACAAAATTGGGTTTTTATTACTTAGAAATTACAGGATATTCGAACAATAAGGATTAAAGCAATCAGATCGTTAATATATTATAATACACTGTATATAGTAGATAAAATCAGTAATACAAAACTCACTTAAGGACACGGATTTAAAACCGAAAAACGACAAGAATAGATGATAATGACAATAATTTAATCGAAATATGAAGATTTTCCTAAACAGTTTAGTCAGTGTCGAAATAAAGTCGAAACCTGAAAAATAATAAATAACATCAATGTTGAAGATTTATAATTAATTCATAATTACATTTTTTGAAATACTCCAAACGAAATTACCTAGACTCACCCTAATAACTCGTAACCAGGTGACTTCACTTGCTTTATTGATAGCATTTTTAGTAAAATTAGAAATGGGAATTTTTTAATGCATTTTTCAATTACTCTCTTAACTCTCCACTGAGTCAAATAAGGAAATCTAATTGAGCCTCTTTTCCCAAAAGAGAAGAAAATATCAGCTTACGATATTTTATCGACTTTAAGGATATCTTATTTAAAATGAATATAAACTGATTATTTCAAAATATTTTCACCATGCCATTCACACTTTCTTGAATTCCAAGTTGAATTCGAAATGATGAAGAATAAAAATAATGAATCCGAAATAACAAAAGATTCTGGTTTTGTTCCAATAGGATTTTTCCAAGAACATTTTTTCAATGTAAATGCATAAATATTTTCAATATCAACCAAAGCCTTTTGAGTATAATATTTATAGGTAAGAGTTGGCTTCTTTGTAAGTCTTTTATTTTATATTTTCTCTTAAAAATCACTGTAGTTTAAAGGGACCTTTGGAATTTTCACTTTTAAGCGCACCTTTACTTTATAACTTTAATTAAATTATTAAAAGAAAACAGAAGAAATTTACACCAAAATCGTACTCAGTTCTTTATCAACATAATTTCATTATTAATTTAAAAATGCCATTTCGTTCATCTATTAACACTGTTGACACTTTCACCATTACATGTTGAATTCCAAATGGTTTTCTTACAAAATTTTATCTGAAAACTTCAACAGAAATAAGTTTGAGGATATTCAAACGGTTCTAGCCCCAAATGGGACACTGAAATTCTTTATTTAAAAACGAGATTCATGAAAACGTTTCAGATATAGATTTTTTACAATGAAATGAAATTAAAACCCCAACCTTTATAGCAAGATTTTTTTCCGGATTATTGCTAACTGTTATTTATTATTATTAATGTTAACCTGGTAATTTTTTGAAAAATTTTCAATATGAAACCATTAAAATATAATATTCAAATTTACAGTAAAAAAGAAAAAATGGTAAATAATAATGTTAAAAAAATAAACATGTAAAACACATTTAAATAATAATAATAATATTTAGTATTATTATTAACAAAGCCTAGTCTTT
The DNA here is from genome assembly GCA_037834085.1 of Bipalium vagum. Classification (NCBI taxonomy): domain Eukaryota; kingdom Metazoa; phylum Platyhelminthes; order Tricladida; family Geoplanidae; genus Bipalium; species Bipalium vagum. The sequence continues at coordinate 3,130 of JBBMKC010249822.1, read as the reverse complement.
TAAATTGATAAATTACACGTAAGCTACCAAAACCATTGTTCCTTAGCAACGTACCATTTGATTTATTCAAAATTGATAAATTGAAATGAAATTGTATGATGAACAAATGTTTGATTTTCTAAGATTTTCTCTGGAACTTTAATATACTTATATAGCTTAAGAGGTTATTTATATTTATCATTTATTCATATTTATAAAGTTTTCACAAAAAATATTCAAAACAAATAACAGCAAAAACGTTTAATGAAAAATGACTACAAATAAATTGCCAGAACAAATTTCATCAAAAACTTAAAATCAATGAACAAATAAAAATCCACCAACCTGATTTTTCTAAATTCGAATCAATAAAGTCACAATAAGAAAGATGAGAAAGGCTAAATTTCGAAAAATATCATAAACCTTCAAAAAGAAATCGAAATTTGTCAGTTGATCTTATCCCAAATAAACGATGATAGAAATGGATTTTAAAATGATCTGGTTCATGCATGTAGCGATGCATACAAACGTACACACAGTCAAATGCATGCTGACACGGTTGTACAAACACAGTCGTACAGGCAAATGAGACTTGTAGATTCTTTTTGGAATGTGAACAGAATCTGTTGCAACAACAAAATAATCAGATACCGCATGATCCGATCAATGCCACCATCAACAATTTTGTTTGATTTTGTCATGGGACTATTATTCATCGTTCATGTCGGTCAAGAGGCTGAATGAATGTTACGTTGAGCATTTGTATGCATTTTATTGATTTGACTATGATTTATGCAACTTGAATAAATATCAAGTGTTGCGCTTTGGCTCTTATGCTCATGTTTCCGGTTTCAAGTTTCATTTTCACGGAAAATGGTCTGGAGATCATCATTCAACAGCTCTTCTTTAAAAAAATCTTTTAGAGATAAAAATGAAATCTCATTTGTTGATGTATATATATTCTCCTATATGTAGTTAGACTCAATCTTTTTCATGGATCATATAAATCTCAATATCCAGCCATGGTAGTCTCGTAATAACTTATGTGGCAGCTTCAAAATGTTATAATAAAACAAATTAGGAAAAGAAAATTATATTGAAATGCAAAGAGTTATGAACGATAATAAATGGTTACCTCTTGATTTGATCCACTCTTTTGATCCTTAAATGGCACATATTCACATCTTTTTCATCAATTGCTCTAACTAATACTAATTAACTTTTCCAAATTCCTTTGAGGCTTAGTGCAAACCTTTAAAAATTACCATATCTTGTCATCCAGAGGACTGAAGTTTTGGCTTCAAAGAGTCGCTGTTCTGAAGTTATTCTTAGCATTATGAGCTGGTTCAGAGTTCTGTTGAAACACCCAATGATTATTCTTAACATTGTTGAATATATGGGTCGGAAGAACTAGTTTTATAATTTTTAATTAACTGGGTCCCAAGTAAGAAGCATCTTGTCAAACCATGTCAGATGGCAGTGAGAGCTTCTCTATACTCTGGGAACTCTATCGCAAGCTTCATAACTGTTACAATCTTTCCATATCTTTTGTATGACTATTTGAACACACTTTTTATGTTTGGATTTTCCACATTTGTTACAATGTAGTTTAATATATTTATATTCATTTGGAACATGATTTTCGGTTCGAAATCAGAAGAATTTCGTTTTATTATTACTATTTTATTTTATTCCAAATTATAATATCTGTTGGTTTATTCTTTGTGTGAAGGAGATAATTTTCTCCTTCTTTTGAAGGCAGTCACGATAAGATTTTTATTTTAAGTAACTCATGAATGTAATAAAGACATCGTGTTCACGTGTTACCTCCATAATAACATAAATCTGCCTCATAACCTTTTTGTACCTGGAAAATGTCTTTTCTACTGTTCTTAAAGGTATTCCGGTTAATTTAGATATTTTTCTCCAGGGTACTAATAACTTTTTTGTAGAATATTTAAACTTGAAGATCCGTGGTCCTCATTTTGAACAATTAATTTAAGAAAATTATCAAATTATAAATCCTTATGAGATGAAACTTAAAATTATTATGTATTCTTCAAAGGTATGTCACCTAATGATTAGAAAAAACGCGTGACCTTCAAAATATGTAACAGATTTATTGATATTAAAGTTTTATGACCAAACCGCCCCCTTTTATTATGATAACTAGGGTTTGGATTTTTATGAAATTTCATATTTCTAAAGTGTTAGTTATATTTATCAAAAATTTCTGAAGTCATATTTAAAATTATTTAGTCACAAATAACATTTTAACGTCATAAGTTCTTCAGTTTTTCATAATAAATAGGTATTTTCAAAAAGTTATTTAAAGAATTACAAATTATGCCGAAAATAAAATGAAGTACACCAAAATTTTTTTAAAAAATATGGTTGAAGAATTTGGCAAGGATATATTTTCAAGCTATGGAGACATTCTGTGTTGCAATATGTCACTCAAAAGTAAATGCGGAACAAAAAATTCAATATTCAAGCAAATATTTACAGAAGTGGAATCAAAAATCATGGACAAATTAAATAAACTTTATTAAAAAAAACTAATCATCACAACATGATCTATCAAAATTCTCAATGAATTTACGCAACGCTTTTATTTCAGCAAATATTCCACATGGAAAATTGAGAAACGTAAGATTTCAACTTTTCAACAAATTACACAAATAGACAATTCCAGATCAATCAACTTTACGAAGGAATTATAGTGAATTGTGCTAAAATAGAACTATATTTTTGAAAAAAAAGAATTATGCGGAAAAGAATTGGTATCAATCGATGAAAAACCTGATATTGATAGATGTTTCGTATGTCCTGACTTCTGTATAACATAAATAAGGTTTTCAGCATTATCAATATTGTGGAGTATCCCACAATAAACATTTATTTATTGACAATTGTGATTATTTTTGTGTTTTTAATTTAATTTTATTTGTATTTTTTATGTAAGGATTTTTGAAAGACAAAAACCTTTCTCTTTAATTAAATAAAATTAGTAATTATTATTTATTATTTATTATTATTATTATTATTATTATTATTATTATTATTATTATTATTAGTAATACAGAAAGATAAGTAGATATTTTAGGAATTTAGTAGAAAATTAAAATAAGAAACATGATATTTCTAAAAA
>JBBMKC010249812.1:0-10403 GCA_037834085.1 Bipalium vagum | reverse complement strand
TAATAATAATAATAATAATAATAATAATAATAATAATAATAAAATTAATAATAAAATTAATAATAATCACGACAATAATAATAATATTATTATTATTATTAATTAATAATAATTTTGTGATGTTATCAACAGTGTCTGAATTCATGAACTCAAGATTTGGTTACAAAGCTTTGGTATGCATCTCACAAATAACTTTCTTCAAGGAAACTTCACAATCGATCTCCTTTCGTAGTGCACTTACCTGTCCTCCCACAAATCCGTCCTAGTATTTCCAAAGTAATAACCTGATAATAGTGACTTTCAAACACTTGTCGGCTAGAAAACCCTGTAATTTGGCCGCTGCAATCACTATAGGCATCATAGAAAAAAAAAATTGTCAGACTTTCGTGGAGAGAATTGTCTTTTATTGCGATTCTTTATTCAATTCAACCTGGTAGTACGTATTCCTTAGGTCTATGGAACTAAAATATTTAGTGCCTCCAAATGATCAAATAGTTCATATATGTTAGGCATATGGAATTCCGGTCTCTCCGTAATTGAGTTTCGTTGCCTGAAGTCCAAGCATAACCTAATCTTTCTTTTATCCATACACAGATCAATAGCATTTTCTTATTATTATTAGTTATTTTGATAATAATAAAATGTTTATGAAAAAGTCCAAAATAGGTTAATATAATATATAATTTTAAAAAATTAAAAATATTTAAAATTGAAAAATTATAATATCATATAACTAGAGTATTTTGATAAACAAATTCTGGATCACCAGACCAATTTTTGAATGAGAAAAATATGATGGTCTTATCTCAGGAGTTTGTTTATCCATTTACACTCTACGTGCATTTATTTAGTATGTATTTCTCTTGCAAAATACCTTTCCGTGTTATATTGATAGTTTTATTTATTACCACATCGAAATCAGTTAAAATTTAATTAATTTTATTTGATTTAAAATGTGAAACAATTTCTTCATTTATATAATATATTGTAAATTTTATCATTTTTTATCCGTCTGATCGAAAGCTAAACAAATACCACTAATCACTTTGTTGTTTAAAACGATATTGACAGATTCATTCGAGCTTTTCTTTTATCATGAATTTTATCAACGCTCTCATTGACTCTGAAATATATTTATTTATTTAAAATAATCAGTAATAGTTCTTTGCACTGATTGATCACATCTACTTTTTGAGCAGATACTCCAAGAGATTATCAATGCCATATAAGGGAAAGAACATTTCCTCTAGATATAAAAAAAATTCCTTGATAGTACTTCTTTGGATGTTTATTACCTTATATTCTCGTTGAATTTTTTTAAAAAGCTGATACTGATGCTGCCTATACTGAATTCTTTTGCAACATCAACGATTCTTTTTTCCTTTCAAACAGCATTTATAATTTTCAATTTGAAATCAATTGAACGCGAAGATCTTTTTTGATTGATATTTAATCTAAAATTCGAAATTTCACATAAAAAGCAGTACACATAAAATTAAATTAAAAAAGAATACAAAATTAAAGATACAACATCAACTTTAAAGAAATTTATTTCAATTCAGATTTAATCGAAACATTAAAAAAAATTTACGACTTTTGTCGCCTATTTTGTTATGAGGAGGTCATCTTGGATCTGCTGGCTGGAATTCTGGTATATCTTAGTTACTGATGGAAATAATTTGTTTGCCGGAAATTGTAGGTTGGCTAACTTTGATGTATTGATTTCCATGTCTAACCAAGTTATCGTCTTTAGTGCCGTATTTATTAGAATTTTGGCTTCCCCTAGATCATCGGCAACGATCGCGAGGTCGTCAGCGTAGACGAGGCAGTTAAATTGAGATTCCCCGTGAACTATGAACCGATGAGCACAGTGTTGATGACTTAATTAATATCAACATAGATAGAGGACAACCTTGGCGGACTCCACAGTTAACTAAGATTTCACTTGTGGTCAGGGTCGTTTCGGTGACCTCAGTTATTGTTACTGATGTTCGCTTTGTTAGTAAAAGTTTGCCATATTTTGCTGGTGGTCTTTATATTCATTGTGGCACATGAGATATCGAAATTGGTAATTTATTTTTGTCGAATAATGAAGAAACCTAGAGCGAACCAGTTATGTGGAACAATGATGGTGTCAATCTTGAGATCCCATGAGCGGCCTAGTTTTGATTTCGGTGCCTCAAGTAGTGGTTGATATTTCTTTGGTTGTCAATATCATCCTGAAGGCGTATCAAAAGGGCATTTGATGTCAATGATATAGTATATTCTTCTTTTCTCGTTGATGAGTTGTAGATCTTGTATTAGGAAAAGATTTTAATATGGCCCTTTCTCTCTTTATTGATTCCCCAATCTGTGCTTATCGATCCGAGCAGGTCAAATAATAGATCTCTAATTGCGTCGTGTCGTTTCTTTTTTGCTAATGGTAATATGCGTAATATGGTAATATGGTAATGGTGGTCATGAGATTGTTGTTGTCCTAATCACGTTGACTTTTCGCTGCACTTTGATTAATTATCTTTGACGATGTTGAAGTTTACCTCTGTTCCGTTAAGCTTTTCAGATGGTAGAGTGTTGATATCTTTGTTTGACTGGAATTATTACCGTACCAGTTTCTGGTAGCACCAATAACAAAGAATTTAAGTCAGTTTAACTACGACGATGCTCTTGAATTTCCTCAAAGTTCTGTTTGCGGAAATAAAATGTTTTTTATATTGCCGTGGCGCTCCTTTACTAAAGGTATGATAGTTGGACATGCACATATCGCTGAAATATATTTTCTTGGCTTTCGATTACTTTGTATATATGTTTAGCTGATGGTTTCCGGACATTTATTTTTTCGTTTCTATCAGATTTTTGTGAATCCTTAATAGCCTGTCCCACACATCGATACAGCAGGGGACTTATTGGTCTCTCTCTAAATCTGGGTTAATGAAAAGTTTGTATCAGTGATGAACGATATCGAAACGGAATAGTGTCACAATTTTTTATTAATCTGTATTGTTGTAACTCTTAATTGTATGAATTGGCGCTCCACAAAATATCGTAACCAGTATTTTTGCCATGCTTGTTATTGTGCCGGGTTTTTTTTACCGTGGAGTAACTACCACTTGATTTAGACGCAGACCGATATTGCTAGGAGTTTTTCTCTTTTGCAGCAGACTCTGACTTCGTCTTTGTTTTTGGTTGTGAGTGCTTGCGCGTTATCACACATGCAGTACAAGGAGTAGCACACCACCGTTTGGCCAGATTCTGTAGTTCTGGGGGGACTAAAGAGATCCTGTGAAACCACTGTGGAAGAAACCGTTTTTGGGTTGGTTACCTTCCTTGGGGTCTGCGTGTTTTGTGACTCGGGCATTATCGGTGTAGTGTCGATGTCCATTACTTTTGTATCATCCGTCAATGTTCTGGGAGGACCCATATGATCCAGCGAAAACCCTTTATTAGGTGGTACTTTCGAGATAACCTTTTTAGGTGTTTTCTTTTTCGTGGACTTCAATAGCGTCTCTGTCTGCGCTGGTGGTTCTTGGAATATATCATTATTGGTGCAAGCAACTGTAATAAAGGATACCTTATCCTGCTTCTTTGCTGGTAGCAGTAAAGTTTCGTCGTCGAAAAAGCGAAACAAAGCGAATGAACCGATTGCTCTGTTTCTGAAAGTTTCGATTGTGACAGACCATGTTCTACTAAGATTCTTTTTGGCGTTTTCGGCTGCTGACTTGTAGTGTTGTTTGTTTCTCTCATCATGTCAATAAATTGAAATTTTAAATCTCTTTAGATCTTCATTAGAAATTTGAAAAGTATTTAAAAATTCAATAAAATTTGATCTTATTCTCTCCATTTCTTTGAAAATTTCTGTGATTGATTCTTCATTCAAAATAATATAATTTTCTTTGTTTATCTGTAAAGAAATGGTTAAATATAAATAATAATTAAAATAAGAAACCTCTCATTGATCTGACTGAAATTATGTAAAATTATAAATAATAAAACTAAAACAATTAAACTAAACAATAAATTAACTTTTCGTTTTGTACTCTGAATAAAATTAATTTAATATAAATAAATGAATAAATAATATTTGGAAATTCAATTTCGTGAACTGATAATAATTAAAACAAATAATGATTAAAAACAGAATAAAAAAATTAATAAATAACTTTTGTTGGTTAATCTCTAAAATAATAAAATAAATATGAATATATTTAAAAATAATAATTTGTAATTGAAAGTAATTAAATTTCCTTTCGATGAAGAGAGATCAAATTGAAATTAAAAATTCAATGAAAATCAACCAATAATAATAAAGGTCAATAAAATCGTTTCGACCAACAAAAAATAATCAAAACCATTATTAATAAAACTAAAATTATAAATTAATCAATCAATTACTTTTTCATTTGTCATCTGTAAGATAATAAAAATAAATAATTAATTAATTTATAATTGAAAGATAATTATTAGCTCAGCTGAAAATATTATTAGTAATAATAAAACTGAAATAATATTAACTAAATATAATTAAATAAAATGATTTGTAAAATAATAAATAAAATTTAAATAAATAAAATTAAAAAATAAAATAAAATAAATTTAAAGACTGTACCGAAGAATAATTAATGAATGGAATTACATTGCACCTATTTACCTGGAAAATAATAAATTATATTAAAATAAATAAAAAATTGAAATTGAAAGATAATTATTCTTTTATTTGATGAGCTGAAAAATAAAATTATAAAAGAACAATAATTTATAATCAATCAATAACTAAAAGCGTCGAAATAAACGTTTAACCAATTGAAAAATCGAAAAATATAAAAATATTTTGAATAATTATTTAAATAATAAATTAAACACGAAAAAGAATTATAATTAATAAAATAACGTTTCATTGGATCAACTAAAGATACAAAAATCAATAAAAGTGTGAAAAGAAATTAAATATTATTCCATAACAATAATCATTTGTAGGACAAAATATGCTTTACATAATTAAACATTTTTCAGCCAATCAAAAGTGGATAAACCTTCAACAAAATAACTTTGGCTGGTTATAATCAATTTGATTTGAAAAAATACATTTAAGTCTTTTAAGTAAAGTGAAAAAATATCAAAATAAAAAATAAGAGAAGCTTTTAATTCTTTTGTTCACAACGAGCTGAAAATTGATAATTTTAGTGAAATTAAGTAACATCTGAAGGGGATTATAACAATTTTCCTTTCAGAATTCGAATTGATTATGCAAAGTATCAATTTAAACAAATATGATTTACGAGAAATTTAAATTGTTTTAACGTACTCAACGGAATGTAAGGTGTATGTGTATATCTGATGACATATTTGTGTTCGCCGAAAACATAGAGATGCATTACAAAATTTGAAATCATGTTTTAAGCAGCATTTGAAGCAGGACTACTCATAAACCCAGAAAAAATTCACATCATGAAAAGTCCGGTTAAATTCTTGGGTTACATTATCAGTAAAGACGGAATCGAAACAGATCCAATGAAAATAGAAGCGATTAAATCGTACGAAAGGCCTAAGTGTGTAAAAAGTCTTCGCAGCTTTCTTGGCATCTGTAACTATAACCGACGGTTCCTCAAAGGATACTCGGAAAAATCAAGATCACTAGAAATAATGTGTGGGAAAACAGACGGGAATTTAATCTGGTCAGATAACTGTGAAAAAGCGTTTCGGAATATGAAAGAAGCCTTGACAAGGTCACCGATATTATGTTTTCTAGATTTTACTAAAGAATTCATTCTGGAATTCATCCTAAAGAATTCATTCATCAAAACAGATGCCAGTTTTGAAGCTATCGGGGCTGTGTTATCGCAGAAAGACGGATACGGAAGGAAAAGAGTAATAGCTAATGGATCACACGCAATGAGTCCTTATGAGAAGGGATATTGCATCACATTACTTCTTCTGTAATCACTTTAATCACTATTTATATGGGAAAAGATTCACACTGAGAACGGACCACAAGGCTATAACGTTCTTGCTAACAACAAAAAAGCACAGTTCCAAACCTGGATAAATTACTTGAGTAGTTTGGACATAAATTTAGAATATCGGAAAGGCACAGAACATTCTAACGCTGACATGTTGTCTAGAAGATCCTGTGAAAACTGTGCGCAAGGTCTTCTGTCACATATATAGACGCTAAAGTGGGGAAGATGAAAACGGGAATTATAAATATGTTGACTGAAGACAGTGGAGAACTTTGGCAGAGGAATAGCCCCGAGATTCGGAAAAGCAAAGAAAACATTACTCTCGGCAGGGAGAAAGACTTCATACTATCAGACAATTCATCAAGAACAATAAAATATGGATACCGCAGGAGAAGAGACAAGAGTTTATCAGACATGCAAAGAATGCAAAGAATTGTCCTTTCTCAATCGACCAACATCGTTTGAGAAAGGAAATAAATGGCATATTAATTTCCAAGTCAACTGTGAGAAACCGACTTTCAGACATAGAATCACATAACAGGATGGCACGGAAGAAACCTTACGACTAATAATAATTCCTCATCATAGACGAATATTGACAATGATAGTCAATAATAGACAAGATTTTTAAACTTTCCGTGATTTAATAATAATAAACTGCAATTAATTTATTATTATTATTATTATTATTATTATTATTATTATTATTATTATTATTATTATTATTATTATTATTATTATTAAACCTTAAAAATAAAAGCATTTGATTTTCTTCCTTTAAACAGTTTTGATTTCAAATCTTTGCAGTTCTTGAGAAGGAAAAGGAAAAATATATATATACAATTATTTTTTAAATATTTAATAAAAATTGGTTTGTTTAAACGAATTAAACTGATCCAGTTCTGAATACGAGACATAATAGTATGTTCTATGTTAATTTTTCAACTCTATTGATTGTGCAATTTTCTCGTGAACCAAAAATGACAGTCTCAAAATTGGATCTATTATGGAAATTTTTGTAAAAAAGCCCTGGAAAAGCTTAATTTTACTGAGAAGTAAAATGAATTAAATTTATCGATTGATAATAATCCTTGAAACATAACAATATTTTTCAAGAAAAGCTAATTATGCGCATATATTACACGAAAGGTAAAATAAAATAGAGCTTTAAAGTCGAAATATTAGTGGCGAAGAAAATAAGAAAAAATAAAGTTGACATTGGTAATTATTGGTAACACATTTTCAATATTATATTCATAGGTTTGGTTTCAGAACTTATTTTTCTTACAGATATTTATGATGGTCAATTTTGTGGTTCGAAACGAGACGTCATTTTGTAAGCTGTTTCATAGAATGAAAACATTAGTTTTACTTCAGGTACTAAGGGAGGAGTAGAAGTTCCGAAAAATTTAATCTGTTATCATAAATGTTGCAGTAAAGGCTGCTATCGCATTAATAGAGGTTCTTCACAGCCTCAATTTTGTACATTTAAGTGATCAAAAAGGCATTGTCATTAACGTTGTTTAAGAATATATTATTATGCATTCTTCTTGTTAAAGTAAAGCTGTTTGGCCCTCATTATTTGACCTAAATCAGGATATTATTTTAACAAACAACATAAATACCCTATTTGTGTTAAAAGGATCACACCCACGAAAAAACCGTAGTTTTCGATGGCAATGAATAATGTAACCAATCATAATGTAATCATAATGTAACCAATTTAAATGATCCAAATGCCGATCGCTCCTCTTTTCATTATAAAAGAGGAAGTGAACATTCATAATTAAGCATAATCAGTAAAATGTCAATCTTGAGTTGATTAAAGTATTTATTTTACTTTTCTTTTTATTCTTATTTATTTACCAATATAACAATCAACGATTTTTTGTTCTCATTTCCCATTATATTATCGATTTGACTGTTTGTCTATTAGTGGTCAACTGACATTGGAGTACATTCACGATTTGATCAATAACTATTTTGATGCTTAATTATCAGACATTAATATATTATTTGGTACTCGATAGACTGGATCGTGTCCACAATAACGGTATTGTGCTTGTTCTTTCAATACTTTTTGTGACAATAACTGATAATAGAAGTCGAATTTAAACGTCCACTATGATTCTACCTCAAAATTTAAGCAGAAACATTATTATTTGCCATGCCATATTTTGTGGATATATCATCAGTAAACGTTCTTCTCATTGTTGAACCAAATGGTACTGCAACCTAAAGTATTCGCCTATTTAAAAATATTTTTCGTACTGTAAAGAGAATCAGTGAAGCCATTCACCACGACTTTTTGTTGATCATCTGAGATCTGCCAAAGTGGTTTTGTTTTCATTATAAATTCGACGAGAATTTTTCACTTCAAAATGTGACGATTTTCATAATCAATATGACAAAACTGAGAATATTTACTTTTCATTTCGATACCCCTCTCTTCGTTTACCTTTAATGTATAAAATAAAACAAATAAAACCAATAAAACCTCTGAGAAGTTAAATAAATTTATTTCTTTGACTTTTAAAATACGAATGTCACACTAAGGCTATGAACCACACCGTGATCCAGATGGATAATGGCGTCAAAACCATATTATTTCAGGGGATCAGAATTTGATCAGTGTAAGGATTGATGGATGTGGTGATTTATTTTAAACTTATTATAAGTCAAACAATGAAGACAATCAATAAGAAAAGTTTACACATTTATTAGAGAAAAACATTGCAAAATTAATCTTGACTCTTTGAAATTGAAAAAGGTCAATAACAATAACAATCAGTATCATCGAAAGATAACATTAACATCAGAAAATAACAATAACAATCATAAATAATGTTCAATATTTGGGGTATCAAATTCATACCTGACTTCAAAATCTTAGGTTGTGCAAATCAAAACAATCAGTAAAGCAACACTTGTGTTTATACCACACCAAAATAAAATACAATACACTTAAAATTCAAAGAAATAATGCAAAAGTCGGGGATCACAATAAAGGTCTGAAATGTTCCTCAACCCTTACACTATCAACTCCAAACACAAATATAATGGCAAAGAGTAAATCAAATCAAATACGATAATGGTCAATTATAGTCAAAATACTGTTTAATCAATCAAAGGTTAATTGGAACAAATTAAAATACAATATTAAATCAATTCTAATAATGAAATGTTATCAAGTTTATAATCAAATATTACTTACAAAATTATGATTTACTTAAGATAAGAAAAAGAAACAAAAAAGAAAAGTCTTACGATTTAGTTGACGCTAAAACTCCCGAGATATCGTCTGAGCCCTAACGGTTGCTCACCGATAACCCATTGGTGGGGAATTTCAAGCATAGCCCGGAATAAAAGAATTAGTAGTACTTATCTGATCCTTGATAACTATGATCCTTGATAACTCCGATCCGATCCTTGGTAATTCCGATCCTTGGTAACTCTGATCGTTGATAAATTCTGCTCGTTGATAAACTCTGAACGTTGATAAACTTTGATTCTTGATAAACTCTGATTCCTGATAAACTTTGATTCTTGATAAATTCTGATTCTTAATTAAATCTGATTCTTGATAAACTCTAGTTCTTGAAAAACTCTGATCCTACTATGTTTTATCACGGGCAAAAATCTAAAAATTTTATCAAAATTCCAAAACTTCCTAAGAATTCCATGAAAATTATTTTATTATAACCCTTATCCTTTATTAAAATACCTCTTTCAGACTTCTTCTAGAATACAAATTATTTTTGAGTGTTATCTTATTTTTTTAATTTTTAATTCCGAAACATAAAATCTATTATTTTCATTTTTGCATAAAGTATACTATCATATTGAGCCGGATTCTAAAAGACCTTCAATGTGTGCATTGTCCTCTGTTCCGGAATAAAAAGATCAGAAAGGCAATGTAATTAACGTTATTTTGAGAATATGTTGTTATGCTTTCGTCTTCATAAGGTCATTATTAATAACCATTGTCGTAGATCAAGACACTGTTTTACACAACATAAATACTCTGTCATTGTTAAAAAAGCATCACGTCATTTTGTTCAGTTTTTATAATAATTTTGAAAATTTTTAAGGTAACGTTTAATAATATAAAAATTTAACTCTGGATTTGGATTAATGAAATAAAGTTTTAGTATATTTTCACATTTGCAGTTTATGAAAACGTTAAACTTCTCATAGAGACGTGTACCATTGGTCTCTGGGTATCCGTGGCACTGTTCCGTATTTTATTATTGAAGTCATATAAAAATATATTATTCAGATCGCCATTTTCTCTATCTTCGGAGAAACGACTCATAAACAGATCTAATCGTTAAGGTCGTTGAAAAATAGAGTTTGTTATTTATAAACATTGTTTAATGAATTTTAATTAAAATCTCTAGGTGTTCCTTATTTAGAAGCAAATTTTTATTTTCTTAACTTCTTAAACTT
>JBBMKC010249801.1:0-10404 GCA_037834085.1 Bipalium vagum | reverse complement strand
ATTGACATATCATAACACATTTTAAAAAATACACGGCTTTTTACTGCGACAATTTCATCGTGGACAAGCTTTATATTTCAAAAACATATAACTAAAGATAAAAATGACATCATCGAACACTTCAATTCCAATAGTGAATTAGAAATGATTAAAGCAGTAGTAAAAAGACGGTAGTAAAGATAGTCAGAAGAAGAAAGATAGATAGAAGATAAAATGCAATGTAACTCAGATGACAAGGGTCACAAATAGAGAAATTATATTAAGTGTAGAAAATAAACAGAAAATCATCAATTTTTGTCATTTGTGTAACGAAATGTAATCAACAAAGTTGGAAAACTTATTGATGAATTATTAATATCATTAATTGAAATAGAACAGAAAGTAAAAGTAAACTTTCATTTGTAAAATTTCATAAACACAAAAAATACATTGAGATATACATAATACAATTTCTAAGAAAGATTTATAGTATCATTCAGTTCTTCAAGCCTATTTAAGAAAATGTATATGTAAGAAATGATTGATCTGTACAGTTTTCCCGGAAGAATAAATGTTAGAATAATATTAGGCTGAGAGAAAAGTATTATAGATTTTCTATATACAAACTTTAAAACAAAAATATATTGCTTTATGTGATGTAGTGTACCTATCACTTAGATCGCAAAACATTTTAATACTTGTAAAAGTGATTCGAATACAAAAAAATTTTATTTTACTTTCTAATTACAATTTGTATAATGACGATTTTCATAATCCATGTGATTGAATAACACAATTGACGGAGAACAAGGGAAATTGATTTCAAAATGACAATTGATTTTAAGTAAAGAGTTCGCTCTACATTGTTTCCAACGAAGAAACTCTATAAATAAAAAAACGAATCAAGTGATTAAGTCACTGCACAACAGTGTTCGAGGAGAACACAAAGGAAGGCAATGGGAACTTTAATACGGGTGAGTATATATACAGGTTGCGTGCGATAAATTAGCAAAAGAAATTTTATGTTTTTGTAAAAAAATAAAAACATTTTTAAACCAAACACATAATATAATAAAAGTAAAAAGTACATGAAGACGATCATTAATAATTGATTTTTTCAAAAGAAATCACTATCGAGTTGTGGAGACTCCACCTTCTGATCAACCAAACCAACCAAACCCTTCAAAAACGTCAATCCAACCGAAGCAATCAAAGCCATAGAAACAATAACATTATTAAATTTCTAGTTATCATTTAATAATTCATTTGATGTACAAAAAAAACAATATATAATTTGTGTAATTTTATTTATTTATTTATTTGTAAAAGTTAAAACCCAGAGTTTGATTTTAATAATTCTCTCTCTCGTCTGTTTAATATAAAATATAAAACAAAATAATAAAATAATATATATAAAATACAAAAATTATTATTATTATAATTAATTAAAAAATTAATCATTTTGATGATTAATTTCTAAAATATTTGGAAAAATTTATTTAGTAACATAAAGTTACTATAAATATTTTTTCAGTAAAAATTTTAATCAATGTTACTATAAATAAATTTATAGTCAAAATGTTTAGGGTAAAATCTAAAAATAGTAACCATAAAGTTACTATAATTAAACATATAGAAAAATAAAATAATATAAATACTGAAGTATTTCAGTATAAAAAACACAAAAATAGTCACAAAATAAATACGGAAAACCGTCTGAAGCAATCAAGAGGTCAAGAAGGAAACCCGAAAAACTCCAGAGAAAAGCAGACACTATTCAGAGCCATATTTAGAACTATTCTCAGCCCTATTCGGAACAATTCTCAATCATATTCGGAACAATTCTCAATCATATTCGAAACAATTCGGAACAACAACAATATTCAGAATAAATTCGGAACTCTACGTGAAAAATCTACTAACAATAATCATCCGTCTCAAGGTCCAACATTCAAGGAGAAACAACCTTTAGTAATTTATTTTGTTCTTACTAGTTTATTAGATTTGATTACAAGTCTAAATAAACTTTTATTATTAAATAAATAAATATAAAATAAATTTTGGATTCACACTGCTCGCAGGTGAACCGATACTCAAATAAAACATAGTAATAAAAAATTAAAAACTATAATTCGATTACGGATTATAAGTTATTAATTAAATTAAATAAATACTAAGGATTGGACAGCTACTCCAATACCTTAGGATCAAATAATTGTTATCTTTTTTCTTATTTCCCAGTATTTTCTTTTTTGTGTTCTTCACGTCTAGTAGGACGGAGAACCGAATTTTTATCTGAGGGTCCTTGAGAGTTAGATACCGAAGGGTGTTCTGGCTTTTCTATTAACTCTTTATCTCGGGTTTTAACTTAAAAGTAAAATTGTATTCAAAAAATAAAGTTGTTAGATTTATATAAAAATATATTTTATAAAAACAACTTGTTAGCCTCAGTTGATTTTTTAAAAGTTGATCGATTAAAAGTTTATCGTTTAAAAATTTTATCGTTTTAAAAGTTAAAAAATTTCAAGTTTAGTATCCTTCTAAAATTGCATATATTTCATGTTAAGTTCCTAAAAAGTCCACTATCGGTATTCTTAACCCAATAAAAGTAAAAAGTCCAATTTCGATCTTCTTAACCCTATTAAATATTAACAATCATTTTCAATTTTCATATATCATTATCTTTTTAGGTCTTAAAACTTAACAGAGTGATATATATCAACAGACGTTTATAAATAAAAATCAGAAATGACAAATTATTCTAAGAAAAAAAACATTTATTTATAAATTAAATAAAAGGAAAGGGAATAAAGTTAAAAGGATTAACCGCCCACAGAATGAGAACTGAGTTCGGTTCTTGAATTGTCAGCTATGCACTGTTAGGTCACCTAGAGGTGGAATTCATTTGTTATTCACAATTATTAAAAGCTTAATTAGAGATTTACTCAAAAATAATTAAGAGAGTATCTTGCTTTGAAAGTATCTTCATACTCTTCCAAAACAAAATATGAAATTTTCTTAAAACCAAAAAGGAAACCCTTTCTTTTCTATTCAACTCACCTTTATATTTACATGTAGGAATATTCAATCAACTACCAATACAACTGTTGGCTGAAGAAAACTGAGGGAACAAACTACTTAATACCGACATTTTCATAAAAATAATTCCCAATTTTTCATTATCCCAGATTATTTGTGCCAAAATATTTTTTCATCAGAATCATTTTATTTGTTGTTATTGTTATTTATAATTAAGTTATTTCATTCTTTTTTATTTTAGTTTTTATTAGTTATTAAAATATAAGTTATTATTATTAGTTATTAGTTAGTTATTATTACTGCCTTAAGAACAATTTTTATTTTTAAAACAAATTTCATGAACACAAAGTTCATAAATTGCATGAAACACTCATAAGTGTTATGAATACAGTCAATCAATAATAATTTATGATAAATGCATTTGTTTCATCGGCGGTAGCAGAAGTGCAACTGCAACTGATGTTGTCATCGACAAACACATTATATCTTTGAAAGAGAATCGAAATAAATTCTTTAAATCTTTATATTAAGTTAAACTATTAATTATGTTTAGTTTATTTTTCAATAAGTCATAAAATTTACCATTGTGGAAATCCTGGCAGTTTATTTATTATACATAAACAGATCGACTTTCAAAAAAATCTTTTTAAAATGAACCATAAAAAAGATTTAATTTTATGGAAACAATTTATGATTATCATTATGCGGAAACCCAAGCAAACGAAATCATTTTCGTTTTCAATGTGGAAAATGGAAATATTTGAGATTTTTAGAGATGGGTATCACAGTATGAATGAAAAAGAAAATATAAAAACACTGTATGGAAGAGCTTAAGTTACACGCTCAACCAAAACAAATAAAAGCTGTGGGATCACAACAATCTTGTTGCAATTTGGTGCATTCGGAAAGTGTTAAGAAAATGTTACATCTGTCAATCTAAAAACTACCAAAGAACTTTTAGATAACCTCAAATCGTTGGTGAAATATCTCAGCTGTTTCACTTGATGGAAATAGGAAACTTATTCTTGTTTAGCGATGAAGACGATGGTAATGTCTATCCACGTTTCTTATTCAAAACATTTACTTGCCAAATATAAAGAACTAAATTATTTGATGTCAATATCATATGTGATGAAGGTCACGAGATTTAATTTGGAAACCGATCTCAGTCCAAGTAGTAAGGAAATTGTTGACAATACAGTAAAGAAAAGGAACGGTGTGTTAATGTATTATTGACTGATACTGAAGATGTTAATAGTGAAGAACATATCCCCAGAAAAACGTTTCAATTTTCAAAACCATTATATTAAATAATAAATAATAGAGAACCTAAAGCATTAACTGTTGGAACAATTAATTTAGTGTTTAATTAATTTTTAGTTAAAACTACAATTGCATTAAATAGATGACAGTATATAACTAATAGGTGATATTTGTGAATTAAATAAATCGTTAAATAAAGTTAATTAAATTTTCATTCATTTTAATTTAATCCATGAAATAGTTTTCTAAAATACTGATATCATTCGTTTTATGAACAACAAATTAATGTTAATTTGCATATGTAATTTTAGTTATTTAAAATTTTATTAACAGATTTTAAATTATTTAAAATTACTCCTTAGTTACATAATTATCTATTTAGACTAGATAAAAAGTGACTCTGGAGGTATGAGAACGGAATTTTAACCGAATTATGAAATTGATTTTAATTTTTTATGAAGTTTTCTCTCTTAAAAAAATGAATATTCAATAATTAATACAAATCTCATTTAATTTTAAACTAAAATTATTACATTTTAAAATAAATTATATATATTATAATCAGTTACCAAGAACATATTCATCCTGCAATTGTTATTTAAATTTTTTCTTGAAAATAAATGATGTATTTATTCAAAAATTAATTTAATTTTTTTTTAATATTAATTCAAAATGCGGACCACACTTGAAAAAATGACAATATATATGATACACAAAAATATTACTTTAAACATCAACTTAATAATAAACTAGACATGAGATATATTTATAATGGAGAATCCGCAAAACTTCATCTTAACTTTATCCATTTTCAATTAACATATATGATATTTAACTCAAATTCCAGATTATCCTTATTTATTCTAAAATTATTTTTATATTTTAATGTTTATTTAAGTGTCAGAGCTTACGAGATAGTTTCAAATCAAGTGATAATTTATCATAATACATTTTTTCCCCACGTAATGTATTGTAGTATTCTTTTTTTCAATATATCGGATTCGTATGGGAGTAGTGTGATATCAAAGAATTTATTATCAGTTAAAATGACGACAACTGGAAACCAATACATGTCACTAGTTTCCATAAGAAAGAAAATATAAATTCAAAAAATATATTAACCAATTATGAACAATACAGATAGGCCCACAGCCACAACATGGATCACTGTGCTCTCTCTCATCACTCATTGTAGTGTCTCAGCAAATCTGATAAATGCCACTGTTACAGAAAAATGTTTCGTTTTCTAAATTACAAAATTGGCTAAATAAAAATTTTGTGGAATAAAAACGGCTATGTAGGATTATTATTTTTCGGTGGCCGATATAATTACAAAATAAAGATCAACTTGTTTTTTGCTTGTTTTTATAAATCAGTTCTTGCTGGTTTAGGGGGAATGTCTGGAAAAAACAATAAAAAAATGTCTTTGCCACCGAAATCTTTACCTTCATCATTAACAATTTGAGATCGCTCCAAATCGCTTGGATATGGTTCCTTTGGCTTCATTGAATAGACATCGTTCCACAGACCCTTGATCTCTTCATCATATCCTTTCCATTCCGGTAGAATTCTAATGGCTGCACTGAGCTTGGGCTCCTTGGTCATTGGATTATTACACAAGTCGATTGTTTTAGCTTTCGATTTTTCGTCCAATGAACACCATGTTTCGCACCATAACCATTCCTGAGGTAAAGATTTGATTGGAACCTAAATAATCGAACAAAAGTTAAGATTTTAGTTTGAAAAATCAACAGTGATCAGATACTTGATGGATCATGTTGTTGGGTAAGTCCTGGTCCAAATTGGCCAAACTATTCGGATCTTGACTCAATCCGTGGTACTGGCCTCGCAATCGATCACCAGCAGCCATCAAGCGGAATCGATTGAGATCGACAACATACAGAGCGGAAATGTGATAAGGGCGACCGGCCAAATGCTGAGACCAATAACCGCTTTTCCAAAAACGGAACCCGTCCATTTCCGGTTTGGAGCTGCAGAATGGCGTATATCCATAGGGAGCACCTTCCAAGTCCAAATCCACTAATTCTTTCATATCGGCTCGCACAATCTGTATATATAAGGAAAAAAAAACAAGAAGAGGAAACAATCTATTTTGCTTGCCAATGTACCTGATCAGCATCGACGAAAATTATTTTGCTGATATTCAGTGGAAACAGAACATCGAGAAAGAGAATTTTGTAGCCCCAGATGATGCGCTGCTTCTCAGTTTGTTGGTGTAGCCAGCGAGGCCATTTGTATTGGACTAGATCATACTCGAATCCATATTTCTTAGCCATGTGGGGAATGAACTCCTTGAATGTCGGCGAAAGATAGTTCTTCAGGAACCAGAACTTGACGTTGGATTTTGTGTTTTTCAGCACACTGACCATCATTATGCTAAAAGAACATAGGAATAGGATAAAGAGACCGAAAACTGTATCACAATTCGATAATTGAATTTAAGTTGATTAGCAATAATAGGATGAAATTTGAAAAGGTATTTAAAAATTCAATTTAAAATAAGATATTGATATAATACATTTGTTTTAAATTAATAATAATTTTTTAATAATTCTCTTTTTACTATTATTATTATTATTTATTATTATTTTCTAATCAAACGATTTTCAATTATCAGTTTCTTAAATTTATCGATTTTATATATTTTAAAATGTGATTATTTAATTGAAATTTAATATAATAACTCAATCTCATATATAATAAAATTTTCAAATGTAAAACTTACCGCAGAAATCTTTCATACAGATGACCAGAAGCAACGGAAAATATATTGATTGTTTCGTTGGGAGCGCTCGTCTTGCTACTGGTTTTTGAGAACACACTGAAACAAGTAATCATTAAACATCGTCCATGTATTCGCTTGTCAGTCAAAAATCAATTTTCATCTTCATTATCAGAATAACCTACTTGGAAATACTGGCCCATATCGAGCCCGTTTCTTCGTCCAGCTTGGACTCACTCAACAGGTTTTCGTTGGCTTTGTTTGGTTTCTTATTGACCTTGACTCGGATAATTTTAGCCCGGAAACTGTTGAGCACGGCCACGAGATCTGAGGACTTGTCATCACTATCTGTGTATTCATGACTGGAAAAAAAATAAAAACCAATAAAATCGATAATCTATAAAGCGAAAACCGACTCTAAAATATCGTAAATATCTCTTGACTTCCCGTCTCGCAATCGCAAATTCCATGCACCTGGATTGGCTTTCAACTGAAAATATCCCTGAAATGATAAAAATGGAATCAATAACATCCCGAAAGTTACAACGGAAGCAACAAAATAATCAACTGATAAAAATTAGACGATGTCAAAGTGCACCATATGTTAGAAGATCTCTCATCATCACCCCCATTTATTCTAAGATAAAAAATTCTACAATTTGATATAAGACACATTAAACATTATTGATTTTTTTGAAAATTGATTGTTTTCTTTGTTGTGCTTTCAATTCTCTATAATTCTTAGACATTTTTATGAAGATTGTCTCTACAATATCAGCTTTTGATCGATAACGATCGAAGTTTCTGCCCCGAGAGCGCTGCTGTCATAAACCGAACAAAGATGATTCCAATTCTAATTTAGATCGTCACTTTATCAGATCCCGGACCTTCCTTGACATGACTAATTTTCTATTTTTTTTAAAATTAAAAATTCATATTACCCTCTAATTGAAGAGGCTTGTCGATTTTTTATGTTGAAAACAAGAAAAACATTGTTTATTTCAACTCGAAATATCGTAAGCCATTTTCGAACAAAGAATTTTATCACAATTCAGTGTCAATTGTAATCTGTTTTTTTCTGTATGACATTTTGTAACTACATCAACGACACTACCGACTTTGGTATGAGGTAAAAGAAAAACGAACAGATAAATCTCTTATAATAGAATACAATATAAAACGAGATCACAAGGGCCGTGTATGTACTGGAGATAGTGATTGCAATAAATATTATTTTTTTACTTTAGGGTTTTCTGTGACTATACTGAAGTTCTGAAGTACCGAACCGAAGATCTCACTACTAGAAAGCATCATCCTTGTTATGCTTCATAAGAATCTCGGTGGTTTTAATATTGATATGAGAAAGAAGTTCTTCGGCATTTCAACAATTTTGACTCATGCAACATCAATGTGCATTCAAATTTGGTAGTCATGTGAAATTTTAATTGTACTTTGTATTGTTAGAAAATCAATAAAATGTGTAAAATAAAAAAATCGATAATTTTTTTAAAAAAATGACTTTCAAAATATAAAAAAGAATATAAGAACAAATAAACCATACCAAGTTTGCCATGACGATTGTATCATGAGTTGTCTTCTGAGCATTATTACTTGCCAAGACAAACTGAAGTCCTCTCGGTGGTTGGCCGGTAGTCATGTCCACACAATGGCCTTCCAACAACAAAGACTCCAATTCGAAATAAGCATGGGTCACGCCGTTCTTGACGTCAGAAAATCGTAAGTTATCCAAATCGTAAACTGATTTAGTCGGCTCCACAATCCAATTGTGAATCGGCTCAAGACCGAGTGTTAAAAGAGGCTGTCCCGGGAGTCGAGAAAATTGAGCTTTGGGTTGGGCAAGTGAGATAATATTTCCGTTTTCATCTCTCGTAACGGGGCTTCCGTCAAGAACAAATCGATAGAAGCTTGTATCAAATAAATAAAAGAATTATTTTATCAATGAAAAAACAAACCTTTTCAATGGCTGCTCTGATAATTTATCTTTGCAATTGAAAATCACCCTCACATTTAAATTAAGTGTTTCTTTCAATACGATCATGATATGAGACAATTTCTGTGCAGCTCGGCTCAGTGGGTCGAGAATTGCTACCAGGTCAAATGCCGGTTTCGACATGTGACCCATTAACGAAAACCCTGTGTATTCCTCTTTCAAATTGTTGATATCGATTTTCTTTGATTTTGAGATGAGACCAACCTGTAGTCAATATTTTATCGTCAACAGAAATCAATATAATGATGAAGCAGAAAAGTCAACAAAGCACGAAACTCAAAATAATGACAATATCGTCAGAATATGATCAATAAAAATTACCAAAGATTGAAGATTCAATTTGAAATCTTTCACTTTGTACTCAACGGGTAAAATAAACGAAAATTCTTGATGCATTCATTGGTTAAAACACGTTCATTTGAAAATTAAGTTCACAAATTAAAATTTATATATAAATATTGATTTAATATAAATATTATCGACTTTATGAAGAAATTGACAATTCTCGATTATATAGAATTTCCGAAATCACAGTTCTTGTACATAAAAATTAAATAGGTAAAACAATTTTATGATCACATTTTTTTAATTTGATAAAAAGATATGTTAGCTTCAATAAAATTATTCAAAATTTGTTTTAAATCAATACCTGTGCCGAAGTACTGGCTTTGGCCATGTCCTTCTGGAGGACTGCGTGAATTTTATTTGTAAGGTCTGACAACAGCTTAGATTTGAGCACACCTCCACCTAGTAATTCTCGCAATCTTGACATTATCAACTTAGCTCCGGAACAGCTCCTTTCCACCAATTTGAAATCGTCTTTTACCAATATCTCAGTGTTCTCAAATGGCCCATAAACCTGAACAGGTGTTATTGAAATAAAAACTCATGTTATATTTAGTGGATCAAACCTTTCCATTTGCGATCAAAATTGCTTCTCCAGATTTTCCTTTCAACACATTTTTAACAAAAAGTCTTTCCATTTTTAAATATTCTTCATCAACAAGTTCCACATCACCCAAAATATTCCTAATGTTCACATTCTAAAGTATGGTTGAAATAAAAGGAAATATTGACTGATTGTAATATAAACTAAATACATAAATCCAATGTATATTTTAAATATTATCGGAAATCTTTCTTCAAATCATTACAAGAGTAAATAATTTAATGAAATCTAAAAATATCAATTTTGACAACATTAATATTGGGTTATTCAAAAAGTAAGAGCGATTTTATTGCACAGTTTTAACACATTTATTTAATATAACAAAAACAATATTAATCTATTTTGTATTCCCCGTTTTGATCAATTACCTTCTGCCATCTCTGTGGTAGCTTCATTATTCCTCGCAGATAGAAGTCTGCG
>JBBMKC010249790.1:0-10404 GCA_037834085.1 Bipalium vagum | reverse complement strand
AATGAACCTGCGAAATGTTTAAAAAAGAGATTAATTACGCAAAGAAATACGTCAACGATTTTTCCACAGTTTTTTCAATAAGAAAAACTATTCGTGAGAAGGAAAGAGTCAACTGATAATTTAAAATTTTATTGCTACTTATAAAATAATCAATGTTTTTCTGGATTTACTGATTTCCTTGTTCGTCTTGATAACCGGTTTTGGGAAATAAAATGAAAATTATTGAGAGGATGTAGGTCAGCTGTCAGAGTAGGCTATGGCCGTCGAGAATACGTAACACACTTCATGCAAAGCATAATATTCAAAAAATTACAAATAATAAATAATTTTTTTTTAGTTTTCTATGTTGTGCTTGGGCGCATCTATACATTTTAGCTTTCAAAACATGTCTGCATTTAAATGAGCGATCCCTTTTTGTCAATTCGATTCCATGCAAATGGTTTGTTGTGAAGTTTACTTATGACATTGTTTTATCAATCAAGATATTGAAGTTTCAAATTTCCGCTCAGATTTCCGCTATTTCTAATTTTTCTAAAGCAAAAACAATAATGATAAAATGTATGGAAATTATAAATTACGATATTTTTTCTCTTTTTCACAAAAAAAGTCAATATTTCAAAACTCATTTACAGGTTATGATCAAAAATGAAATGTTTTAAAAAAATTGAGAGAATAACCCCTGGAAATTATTTCTTTAATAATTTTCACCAAAACTTTGTTTCGCACTTTTCCTTATAAAAAATAAGAGCCCCTAAAAATTTTCTAATCCAAAAAAGATATTTATAAAATTATAAATAAGCGTAACAAAATTCCTAACTTTATTTCTAATATATTAACAAAATTTCATTATCAAATTTCATCTGAATATTGAATAAACTGGCTTCGTTTTATTTTATTTTATTTGTTAGCTTTTAGTTAAAAGAATCGTCTTCAGAATCCTCCTCGTTACCATAATCTGTGAAATCGATTTTAACATTATCAGATATATTTTGTAATAATTTTTTAAAATTATTTGATCATTTATTCAATTTTCGGATTATGGAATTATGGTCTGCAAGGGGAATCTGGCATATCTCATCCTGATCTTGGCTTTTAAAAATAATAAACTATTTTTTAAAAAATAGTTCATATCATTTGGAAAAGTGTGCTTTTAGGACTTATATTAAACTAATTAATTTTGCAATTCTTATAAATAAAAATATATACTCTTTTATTTTAGCAAAATTAGCTTTGATGGTTTCAGTGTTGTTTTAATATTTTATTTTTCTCCTTCTTTTCTTTCATTTTCTTTAATTAATTAAAAAAATTCTTTTGTGTTCCTCAAAAGACATTTTCCTAATGCTTATTATGATATAATAATTAAAAAATTTCTAATATCTTCTTACTTTCTGAGGAGGCAACCTTATTTAAATACTTATTCGAAAAATCTTCGCCATCCCTTAAAATAAGTAATTAAAAGACTACCAAAACCAATTTTTGATATAGTAGAGGACACCCTACAGACCATTGATGAATTATGCTCAAGTTGCATTTGAGTAAGACATTAAAAATTGTAAAACACATTGATTTTCAACCAGTTTCGCCTGTCGGAAAATCATTCTTTTCAGAACAGATTTTCAAATAAAGTTGATATATTTCTGGATTGATAATACAATATTTTAATAAATAAACTCAATTTTGATATTGGAAAATCCCAGTTACTTTCTTAAACTGCCTAGGCTGTAGTGCATTTCCGGATATTTTCGATCATACTCTTATCAATAATCAGTTCAAATGACGTTCTAACCTCATCTTGAATAATCTGTTTTATACATACCTTGTAACTCTTGATGTATCCCGGAAAAAATACAAAGATTACATTGGGATTTTGTTTGAAACCACTATAAAACTATGTTTGGTCTTGCTAGGTTTCTCTTTTTGGGTAACTCAGTAAAAATATAAAAATTTTGTTTTTAACTAAGAAAAATACGAAAATTTTATGTAGAAAGATGAATATAAGACCACACTGCAGATATGTTATTAATTTATGAAATATGAATATAAATAAATAAAAAATAATTATGCGTAGTTTAATAAGAAATGAAAATAAATAATGTTAAAATGACAATCTCAATTTTAATTTTACAATAAACGATCTCATTTCGGAAATAAAGAATTTATTCATTGCGCTATGTGAAAATCTTTAGAAATGACTTCGAGTTTTCAGTCAGCAAGTGACATTGATTTCGAATAAAAGCTTTGTGGGTTGATTGTTGGAACAATTGAACATGTTCTTCCAAAGCCATAATTACAAATACGCTTTCTACAGAAATATCTTATCAAATGAACTTCATAATCAATTTAGAACATTTACGCAGTACTGAAAAGTTAAAGTACATAATAAAGATGAAAATTGGTTTACAGAGTAAAAAAATTATAAAATAATCTTCATTTATTTACAAGATATTTTTCTGAAATTTCTTTAAAACATAAAACAATAAAAAATAAATTAAAATTGGTTAACATTATTCTTTTTAATGAGTAAAAAAGTTATTTTAAAGTGTTTAAGGAAGAAATCTTAGATTAATATATTAAAATATGTAATAATAATATATTTTTTATAATTTAATCTTTAAAAAACAATAATGAAAATATATTTATTTAACGATGATAAAAATAAAAAAATAGAGCTAAATCTTTTAGAATTCATAAATAAATAAAATTAATTAAGTATAATAACATCATTTACCAGAGGTCATATTTACATATATTCTAAATTTGACAACTGTGGATTTCATAACTATGGAAATACAGTTTATCTTACCTTAATTTGAATTTATAAATGTAAAATTTTCATAATTTTTCTGAAACATTGAATGTTTGCAAATTACGACACTACAATGAGAGGATCTAAGTTTCTTAGTTTATTTTTACCAGATCGTTTAAACTGTGCTTCCATATTTTTTTATTTCTTTTCAATACTGTACACATTTTGGGATCTCCTTGACTGTGGTTCTTTTCATTCCCAATCTATTTGCCACCTATAATATTAAAGATGTACATTGGGTAAGCGCAAATAAAACGTCCGCAATCAAAACCATTATTTACCTTTTTCGATACTTACACTGAAACCTGACATTGAATATGTTATCATAAAAGTGTATTGATTTAAAGTTTTCCAGTTCTAAACATTCCAATATTTGAACTCGTTCTAATTTCTTCTTTCATAATGACAATTTTTTAGAATTTTTTAATTTGTAAAATTATGGGAGGTTTAGAAAACTTTTGAATATATCCTTAAATTCCAGGACAAATATTGGTAGACACGATTCATTTAAATAAGTTACCTCATATGGACGTTTTTCACATGTCTTGTCCACTTTTGATACGCATATATTGTCATAAACATATAGGTTTTTGTAGTGTATTTTTATTTTTATTAGAAATAATAGTAGCGTCGTTATAAGGTTTTTTGTTACCCATTGTCATAGGAGTTATGGTTGTGGATTTTTAAAACCATTATAAATATTCGACAGGGATTCGTTAATCTTCTTCATCTCAGAGCAAAGATCATTTACTTTTGCATCCAAATAATCCAAATTGGATATTTAATTGCAGATTGAAATGATTAGGGGGCATACTTTCCAAGAAGTAATATACCAAAATTCCGTCTGCATATTTTGCATAAAAAATAATTTCAATGATTATATTAAAACCCCCTTATTGATCATTAAGGTAAAATTAAATAGAAAATAAATTATTCATACATTGTACTAAATTAAATACGAATAAAGAAATAGAGAACAATTTGAACCAGGTTTAAATCATAAATATATAAAATCGCTTAGATTTGAATTTCCTTAGTATTTAATGTATATAAACAATGGTTTGCATAATAATTCCATGCACTTCTTCCTTGATAAGTCTATTTCAACAGAAAATACCGAATAATATTTAATTTAAGATGCTAATTAAATAACAAAGTCAACTTAGAGGTTTCAAAATTTTAAAAGAATAAAATATTCAAAATAATAAAAATATTTTATTAAAATTATTATTAAATATAATTTCAAAAAACCGCACATCTTTAAAAACAATATTTTGAAGTTTATTATAATCCAAAAGGAAAAAAAGAAAAAAATGTCTGAAATTGAAAGAACAATGAATTAACTATAAACATAATTGAACAAAACTAGAACAATACCTCTTCGAGTGGACATAATTCTTTGGTGGTATATGGTCAGATTAGATTTGTCTTTCTTGATCACACAAAGCATACTTAGACAATATACACAATTAATCTGGTGTTTGAGAAAGACATGTTAATTATTTCTTAGAAGTTAATTTTCATGAGTGGTCGAAATCAACAAAGGTTAATGTATTCTTTTGTGTAATTATAAATCATATGATTTTTCGAAAATATACGCAACTGTTTTTCTTCTGCGCTACTCTGGAGAGCCGTGTGGTCAGCATCTGAACCAATAAATCTCACCAGATGTGCCTTCGATGGATGGTTGGCCTAAATGGAGTCTACCAATATTTTCCAAAAAAATCATTCAATATATGGAATGTACTTGTGTGTGGTAGAAATAAAATTATTACATCCTTTACATTTTAAAGCGCTTTAGGTAGTCTAGAAAGAAATACATTGAAATCTAAATTCGAGCAGCAAATATGATAATTTGCGCAAAAACCTTGTACTATCATATTTGTTTTATTTTCATATACACACAGGTTTATGTAATTTCTTGAGCACAAGTCATCCTACAAATCACCTTTTAAATTGAATTTGACATAAAATACTCCATTTAGGTTATACATATCTCAAAATCTAATTTGATTCATCTCACTTCCATCGGCTTCTATCCATAGTGTTTTCGATATACTTCTCTCAATACTGAGATCATTAATGCCAGTGAGATACCAAATCATTTAAAGCAGATCTAATATTGTCTTACTCATTGAGAAGGGTTAGTTTTTTATCTTTTATACACATACATCTACATGATTAGGTATTTTAAAGAACTTGATGAACGTCCTAATAAATACAGAAATTGAAAGGTTTTTCATGCTGTTAAATGATTTATAACAGGTTAAAATAATAAAAATAATACATTGGAAAATAATAAATATTTCAAAGTAAAAGAATATACCGTCTTAAAACCTTTTTTCTATTTGACTGCTTCTCCGGATAAATAATTATGTTACATTTTAACTATAGAATACATTGCCATGAAATAGAAAAAACATAACAACGTGAATGTTTATTCAGTTAAGATGCTCAATTTAAAGACATTTTATAGTTAACACATTTAATAATTTAATTAAGAATGTCCAATAATGTAGAAAATACAGCTTTATTAAAAGTCTTCACGATTGTGATCACATATTAAATATAAAAATTAAAAAAATAATTATAATAATAAAATTAACAGAATTAAAATATTATAGAAAAGAAATTAATAAAAATTTGATTATTTTTAGACCATTAAAAATTTGATAACTGACAATGACAGTAACACTAGATTAATCTTAAATTATAATAATATGTATAATTTTGAAAAATAATTTTATATTTCTGACTAAGTTTTGAGTTTATTTATTCAGAATAATTTTATTCATTATTTGACCGATATCTTATTACGGTAATAAGTAATATTTTTTCAATTTTCTGAATTGTTTTTCGGCCAATGTTTTAGTCAAATTTGCATTGGATTATGATCACATTTTTAACGTCACTTAAAATAATGAATTTTTTTATTAAAAAATAAAAAAGTTTATGTTAATTTTGAAAATGTTTATTTAGTTAATGTTTCAAAGGTAAAAGCTCTTTTGATATCTGCAATATGTATTACCAACTATATTGATTTTGTTAATATTAACAAACATGCAAAATATTAAATTTTCGCATATATATTTCATGAATCATGTTATTAAGGAAAGCTTTACAATGAAAAATTATTTTAAAAATAAAGTTTCAAGATGAAATTTACTTTTCTAATAAAGTGATATTATATTTTAAATTATTTTTAAAATTTTGGCTTGATGAAATCAGTTTTAATAGTGTTATTTTTTATTCTCAGTTTGATGAATTTGACTGTGACTTGCTCAAAATGTAAGTTTTTTAGAAAACATAAAATTACTTTTGCGTAAGGTGTGAAAAATATTGGACATAAAGAGAGCTAAAGTTTTATATATTTGTGTGGTTCTCATTATTATTTCATATGACATAACCTAAAGATAAAATATAATTTATCTAACATATTTTCCTGATATATAGAATGTTGATAATGTTTAAAAATATAAATTATATGTTTAATCAAAATCTTTCAATTTATGTATTAATGGATTTCTGGCCAAATGGGATTATAAGCTCCATAGGCTAGATACTTATATTGTTTTACTTTAAGGACATCTCAGAACTTATCTCAGACCTAATATTTACAATATATTTTTATACCTTAGTCAAAAATAGCGATATATTTATTGGAAAAAGATACAAGTACGGAAAATCATGTTTGACTTCATGAAAGTGAAAAGAACAAATTGCATTTTCAAAATTAAAGTTTAAAACAAAAATTTTAAAATATATGAATGAAATAAAATATGGTGAAAATCTTTTATTTTCACCTATTTTAATTATTGAAAGTCATTTTTAATTAGAGAAATAATGTTTTATTGATTTTTATTGAAGGACTTCTTTTTTTATAATAAATAAATGTGAGAACTTATGATACTTCTACTTCCGATTTGATGATAAAAAAGTAACATAATTAAAATATATTTTAATATGTAAAACTCAATCTATCTGAAACCATCTTTCCATTAAAATATCATTTTCAAAAAAGAGGCTGTTGTAAATTTTTTATTTTATTAACTATTTGTTTTATTTGCTTATTATTATTTTTTAGTGAAAAATTCTATCGATTTTCTGGGAAAATTGGAGAGGGTAGATAATACTATAGGTAATACCATTCTTTTCGTTATATTCGCAGCTCCTAGTGAAGCATTCCGAACACGATCTTCCAAAAGTAATCGCAACTGTTGTCATAAATACATTTTACATAAAATAGGTTACACAAGTGACACGATTCTCTAAATAAAATAAAATCAGATATTAAAATTGACACTGACATCAATAACGTCTCAAAAACTGTTATTATTTTAAAGCAATACTAAATTATTAAAAAAGTTATGTTCACTTTATTTTTTACTATAAAATTATGATTCATTGAAGAGCTCTTTTTTAGAATTTGTTTTCATGTAATATATTTAACATAACTAATCTTCATAAACATGTAGATGTTTATTGATCATTACTGAAATTGAAAAATCAATAAATTTATTTAAATTAATTGAGAAATCACAGATAATTTGTTACTTTAAAAAAATTTCTTGCATAGGGTTTACAAGCAATTTCTCATATATTTAAGATTTCTAAAAAATCTGGATTGATTTAGACCATTAATGAACATAATTATAAAAGAGATACAGATACAATTTATCGACAACATAATTCAGAAGAATTTGCGAAAATCACGATAATGAATGACTTTTAAATATAATTGAAGAACTTGATACACATACTCCTTTTATTAAGCATTTGAATTTCTTTAAGTCGCAATAGATAATAATCTCCTTCAAAATACTTTGTATAGGATTTTCTCTTTCACTATCAAAACATGTAAATATAGCTGGTGAAACGTAATTTCATAAAGGAAAATAATACAAGGATTTATTACTTATGTATAAAACAGGTGAACAGTTCACAATGTTACAGTAAAACTTTCTTAAATACCTTTGTCAAATCAGATGAAGCTGATATGAGACCAGGAGAATGTAAGTCTTTCCATGTCGCCTTTCCTTGAGGCTCAAAAAGAATATATATTATATATTATATTTTTCTAAAAATTAATAAATGTTATAATATATTTATATTTTTAAATGATACAAATAGCTTTTATTATTTTCTTAATAATAAGAACTTGAAAAAAAGAACAGAATTATTGTTTTTGATATTTTGAAATTATCTGAATGTTCTCTTAAGATAGAAAAAATATGTTTTGGAATAATAATAATAATAAAAATTATAATTTTATATATAATGAAGTAAAAAAGAACACTATAATTTAAATAAAATATTAAAATCAAAAAATATGATTCATTGATACGCCTAACATTATTAATAGATGACAAGATCGATGTCCCAATAAAATTAATATTAATTTTTAAATATCAATTTTGTAAAAAATAATAATGATTCTTAATAGTAATTAATAAAAAGTTCCCAAGTAATTATTTCTATGGATGAAAAAGCTTATAAAAATTATTTTAAAATTTGCAAAAAATTAATTTAAATTAATATTTATAAATTATTAAATTATATTTTTCAATATTTTATAATTTTTCGAATAAAATTTTAATCTGGTTAATATTCAGGTTTCAAAAAACACATCCGGTAAATACCAAAGTTCTACAACCTAAATATAAAACCGTTATTTAAAGATAAAAATAAATACAAAGGATAAAAATAATATCTTTACGAATAAGCTTTCTCTCACCAACTTTCTCAAATCTTTTAAATGCTTTCATCTGGGCGCTATGGAAAATTCATATTTGTAGTTTCGTCTTTATTTGTATTCTAAACAAAAATCTTTTGTAAAATAATTTCTTTCTTAACTCTCACAAAAATGAAACTTCTGATTAAAGAAAACATGCGTTTAGAAATATTTTTCTTATCCGTAAAGATTTTACATTCTATCCATTTATTACCAGTTTATGTTTATATATTAAAACATTTTAATTCCAAAGTATTATTCCACATCAACCTGGAATAACTTATATTTCATAATATTTTGTTTATTTTAGTAAAAGCCGGTAGATGAATATCATAAACGGGTTTAAGAAAAGGCAGATGAACAATTAGTTCTTTCACAATGTATAGAAGAAAATAACAGTTCATACATTATTTAAACAAACTCTAATTATTTCGAATTTGATAAATTTTAATTGAAAAAATACCTCAGGTATAAAACTTTATAAAACATAATTTTAAAAAAATGCATAATTTTTTTTCAAGAAAACACCAGATATCAATTGAATATTATTGTGATATAAATAAAATAGTCGGCTAACAAATTTAAAAAAATGTCAATCATTTAACAACATTTCATTTTGAAGAAAAAGTTTTCAAAAAGATAAATATTTGACTCAAAGAAATTCATTGGGGAGTTGAAAAATTATTTTATCATCTTATTTAATTTTAATAAAATTTTATTGTTTAGCTCATGAACATCCAAGACATTCACAGTTTGGAATTTCATAAAATTTTGTGG
This sequence comes from Bipalium vagum, assembly GCA_037834085.1. Taxonomy (NCBI): domain Eukaryota; kingdom Metazoa; phylum Platyhelminthes; order Tricladida; family Geoplanidae; genus Bipalium; species Bipalium vagum. Next base: position 1,090 of record JBBMKC010249790.1, on the reverse strand, counting down.
TAACAAATTTCAAGAACATTGAAGAATTATGTTGAAAAAATAAATGGTGACATTTTATTATTTAAAGTAACAAAATGGAACATTGTTTTTATTCTCTAAATTATTGCGTAATTATTCTAAGTATATTCAGTTAATCATAAATAAAATAAAATAAAAATATTCCCTAATATGAAACCGTGGAAAACAAATGGTTTCATTTTTATTTGAAATAAAAATCAGTGTTATTTATTTATACTACATTTCAGAGATTTGTTTAAATGTCAAAACAAACCGACGGTTTGCAAAATTTCCCACTGGTTTATTTTGATGACTTTTATTTCTTTTATTATTTATTATTAAAAAAACAAATACTTTTGAAAAGTTCGCAGCAAATTTTGTATTTTCAATAAATTGGATTTAAATGTGGAGTACTTTATATTCCTCCAACAACAACACATATATATTTATATTCCAAACAACACAATTTAACACATTATTTAATGCGTATATGTAAATTTAACTTCGGGTAAGTAATTTTGGAGTCTAAAAAAATTCGGGTCACTTTTTTTGATTTTTATCTTCGTCAAATAATTATATTTTTATATTATTGTTTAATATTTTAATAATTGAACCCAAGATGTCTTCCTGAAACATTTTAACAAACTTTTTTTCTTAGTAAACATTAAAACTAAATACATATATTTTTGCTACTTTTATATGTATAAATTTTACTTTAATTTTCTTTAAATTTTACAATTTTTCTTTCAGCTTCATTTATGTTCATTAAATGTATGGCTTGAACTAGGCGAAGAGAAACTTGGAACCATATCGTAAAAAAATTTAAACGATGCATCCCCAATAAATGTAACAATATAAAAACCTGTAAGTTATCCAATTGTCAATGACATGTTATGTTAACAATATTGTTCCATCCGGGTATAATACCGCAACTTAAAAGACTATTATTGGGATTTAATTCCATGCTATAATATTTCAATTTAAAATTTCTTTGAATCAAACTTTGAATATTATTTATTATTTCTTGTACCATGGTTGTTGTACTTGCAGTATCCAACACCATAATTTTATCGGGATATCTGTAATATATTGT
>JBBMKC010249779.1:0-10406 GCA_037834085.1 Bipalium vagum | reverse complement strand
ATTATTATTATTATTATTATTATTATTATTATTATTATTATTATTATTATTATTATCAAGTCAATTTCATCATATATCAAATTTGTAAGATGTGAATCAAAATTGCAATATAATTAACCAAAATTTTCCAATTATACTTTTTAAGGATACAAACCAGAAGTTAAAATTTTAACAAAAAAAGAAAATGATATAATTAATTATCATTAATATAAATTCAATATTAATAATGAATGGATTGTACCTACCTGAACTCTGTTAAAAAGTCCAGCAGGGAGGAAATTGAAATTATAATGTATTTGATTGAATTTCCATTGTAACTCCGGAGAAAATTTGGGCCAAGTTATCTAAATATGGTAATGATTTAACGTAATGAATCTTTAATTACTTCAGGTTCTTCCTCAGGCAATAGACATGGAACAATATTAGCTCTGGGTTCCATTGTTGGGTGAGGAAATGTCAAGTCGAACTCCTCAGTCAAATTCAACATCCAATAATAAAGATTGTCATCAAAGTTACTCCATACATCTTTCATGTTATGATGATAAAATATTCCGTTGGATATTTTCGGATTAACGATTGAGACCACTTTAGCCATAATATCCACAATCCATTGAGGATTGATCACTATGTACGTCTTCAGCATTTCAGTGTCGAAATATTGAAGACTTCCGAAATCATGAAGGACTTGTATGACACCTTTAACCTAAAATATAGTTATTTTAATTTATAAATTAAATGATCTAACATCGTTTTTGAAAATTCCTTCGGAACAAGCAATATCTTCAAATTCTTCATATTTCAAGTAGTTTTCCACATTCCGTTGCCTAATGACCGAATATGATATATAATTAACGTATAAATACAGGGGGTGCAAAATTAGGTATGCAGTAATAAAAAAAGGAGAAAACACGTATATATTTACTGCTCCTATTATAGAAACAAACTAATTTTTCATAAGTATTTCCTTTCAAGCATTAACTGTGGTTATTGAGCAAGTACGTATATATTTTTAATCATTTCCTTTTATTCTTTCAGTTGAATTTGCAATTTAACAATGGCAGGTGATTTGACAGACGAACAGCGCAAATGGATATTGAATCAATACTAGAAGACAGAAAATAGTGAACGTGTAAGAGAATAGTGGATCTAAACATTTGGAATACTAGGTGGACTTGACTCATATTGAAAATTACTCTCTATATGGTGGCTTTCAGCAAATCCAATGTATTGTGGAAATATTCATTGACCTTTCTCAATAACGCGCCATTCGTAGTAGTCCAATGTATTTAGGTATGGGGAGTTGGGAGGCCAAATATAATGAGTGATATGGTCATAGGAATTTTCAAACTTCCATTCCTGAGTTAATCAAGCCTGTTGTGATGGAGCAGAATCTTCTTGGAAAAGATAAAATCTTCCATTGCAAACTGAGTCAATCCGGGGCTTCACAACTGTTTTCAGGACTTCAATGTAGTCAACAGAATTTACTCTAAGGTCTTGTGAGAAGTCTGGGGATGCATCACATGTCCTTAACTGTTCACTACCCCTAAAACAATGGCGGCTATTGGAAATTTATTTTGCATGATTGTAACCATAAGATAACCATAATTTCTTCTTGATCGAATTTTTTTATTAGAGAAAAACCAAGTCAGCTCATGTTTTGATGTCCGAAAATGTGTAATTTTGCAGTGTGATCTCATACTTGAAACCAAAAGCGTCTGTCGCAAGCAACGCAGACAGGAGCTTTTTTGCTCAATGATAGTCCTCCTATTATCACATCCATAAAATAAAAGACACATTAACAAAAGCTGTGTTTTTGAAGCAATTGGATTATCATTCATTCAGCTCAGATCTTGCACCAAGTGATCTTTGGTTGTTCAATCATCTGAAGAAACATATGCAAAGACAAAATTTGTTTCAATAGATGCGAAATAAAAATGATCCTATTTTTGATCGATTAATAACAGGAGACGAAAAATGGATATCCACGAAGAAAAGATCATACTTTCTATTTGGTGGAATCGCGAAGGACCAGGTTATAATTTTGAATTATTACTTCCTGGCGAAAAAATTTCAGCAGATTTGTACTAGACACGATTATCAGCCGAAAAATGCAAAATATTTTAGGTAATTAACAAAAAAAATACAATAAAAAGTGAAGACCATTAATATTTATATTATTAATATTATTGTTAATAAAACAGGGAACACAACTAAAATTAAGTTCTAATGAAGAAAAACTTATTCAATAAAATCATCAATAATTACTCAATCATTCTTCTTTCTAATTCTAGTATGGTAGATGGGACTGCTTGGTGCATATATGGAAGAGATAAGGTTTTTTCTAATAATTTTTTCTTTAGTTCTTTAATTCCTGTACCAGTAAAAGAGTCAACCAACTGAAAATCTACTATCTGTGGATATCTCTGTTTAATGCTATTAAAACAGCTTGTATCTGCCTGAACCTAATTTATTTATAATATATAATAATATTAAAACGAAATTATTCTACTAAATATGTGAAATTAACCAAATTTATTTATTAATTTTTAAAAATATAAACTCATTTGTTATTAATGTAACAAAATTAATAATAATAATTAAAAATAAATTAATTATTTCATAAATAAAATAAATATATAGTAATAAATAATATAATAATAATTATTATTATAAATAAATAAATAAATCGAAAATTTATATTGATTTATTGAGATTTAAATAGGCGAAAACGAATCACGTTTATCAATTTTTCAAAATTAATTTATTTAATTCTGATCATCTAAATAAAAATAATGAAGAAAAATAATTTTAGAAGAAACCATGATCTCAAGTGAACATTATTAAATGCTTTTTCGAGAATATGTGAAGTATTTTAGGATTTATTTTGATTTAACTTCTGCATTTTCTGACAATATTCCAATGGGATGATCGGCAACAACGCTTTGGAAACACAAAGTGTAGTACTAAAACCAAAGGAATTTCCTTTCCCTAGTAACCAAGTAATATCAGCTATTAACAACGTCGGTCTCAATGATCCGATGTGATTGCCCAAGGTACCGAAAGTCCCAGAAGCTCTCAGATTATCAGGTGATATGCTAGATGTCATGATAGGTCGCCGGAGAGTGGCTCCAAGAAAAGCCAAGACTTCCAGATTTTGCGACAGTTAAGCCTAAGTTCAATCGTATCTTGTACAATTGTTTTTTGGAATATATAAAGCAGTAACAATATCAGTAGTAATTGAAAAAATGCATGACGAATCGATTAAGAATAGATCAGTAATTTACATAAAATAATGTTCAAACTGAGTGTTCAAATAAATTGATTCTAAAAGCAGTTTTTTTATATCAGGAAACTGGTTTGTTAAAACGTAACTTGGAGACATCATATTAAAGGACAAAAGGTATTTGGATTAATTTATGTTAAATTAATAATAAAAATTCTTAAAAGTTCTAAAATTAATGTAACCGTCTAGTAATAAGCTACAATCACAAAAATAAATTCAATTAAGTCAATTAAATGTAAAAAGTGATAAGATTAAATTGATTAAATCTTATTATCACTTTATTTCTGATTATCTTATGTAATATTAACTCTTCTCTTTATCTTTCTTTCTCTCTTCTCTACTACCTTCCCCTCTATTAATATATTCAGGACATATCCAAGTGAGCGGGGAAGGCAGGCAAACAAACTACCAAAACCAGAAATCAAATAAACAACAACAAAAAGAAGCAAATTTTCCTCGAAAGAGGCTTTTAATTTAAAAAATAAATTTTTGTTGATGAATCTAAAATATCTTGTGAAAATAAATTTTTTTTCATTATTTCTTATTATTTTTATTATTATAAAATTTTAATAAAAATTATGATTATTTTAATAAAAGTTTCGTTTTAAAAAAATTTTTAATTAAAAAAACTAAAATAGTTCTCAAGCCTTCAGAAGCCTACATCAGTCAAGGAATTTTGTATGGAGCGAAACAGATGATATTTATTGGAGTGATATCGAAACTATATGCAACTAAGTCTTAGTAAGCATTCATTGACTGATCTTGTAATGAGGCCTAACGTTATCATGAAGTAATTTTACTAGAAGCCGACTTTTACCTGTGACGTATTAGGTGGATTTGTTCATTCAATCGCTGCAACTAGTCTTTATAGAGATCACCATTAATGGCTCCCCACGGTTGGAGAAGTTCATAATACAGAGTGTTCTTGGTATCCCTCCAGATACACAGCTTAACCTTTTCCTAACGAATTGGAGTTTTGAAGTACATTCTATTGATTGGTCTGGTTTTACCCAATTTTTTTAATTTTTAAGGATTTTCGTAATAGATTTATTTCTCGTCACCAGTGACTATTTTCTATAAGAAAGATTTTCTATGCTGTTTAAGAAGGAAATTGAAGCATATGATGATACGGTCATCTTTGGTTTTTCTGAATTTTTCCATGGGGTATAATTGATTGAAAATCGTTTTTTGAGTTACTTCAAGGTTTTCAACAAGGTCCTCTTGCGTTTGTGATGAATTTATATCAATCAGACCTTGAAAACTAGCAGATTTAACCTTAGAATGAGCCCAGATAGGCTCATGATCGTTCACGTAGAAATTTCCTGCCCGAAATCTGCTCAACCAAAATTCACAACTACCTTTAGAAACAAAATTATCTCCAAGTACGGAATATTTCAATGCATAGGCAGCTGCAGCGGATTTTACCTGATAAAATTCATAGCGTATACAGTGCAGAATAAAGACTTTGTCATTCAGTTTCGATATTTACATGTTATAGCACGTTTAAATATTGATTATTGATGTATCAATAAAACGGACCGATAAAATGTTTCAAATAATATTTTACAAAAAAAGAATAATTAGTATTCAAGATTACATTAAAGAAATATGTTACATAAATATAAATAAAATAAATAAATTTAATTAATTAATTAATAATTAATTTAAAATAAAAAATTCTTTGATAATGTGATAATTATTTCTATAAAAACTTTGTTGATTTATCAAATCTGTTTTGTGATAAGTCCTTCTTTAAAATAATTTTAAATAAATCGGTTCAGTTATTTTAAAACACAATAATCACAGAAATCCAAAAAATGACAAGGATAACAATACTTGATCACATCTGGTGCCGACAACAAAAATAGGTGCATCTTTAGCGTGACAACATATTGAAGACAACCAAAAATCAAGGTCTCCGTGCTCAATGCCCTGTCGAACCGACCAAACAATTATGTATATCGCATTTTTGGACAGAAAAAATTGATGAGTATTGTAATATACATCCTGCCCAGCAAAATCCCATGTGGAATAATGAATTTCCTGAAATTAAATAAATAGTTCTCATTCTGCATATACTTAACATGTTCCCTAACCTCATCATTATATATTACTGTCCATTTAGCAATATCAATACCATCTGTGACCACTTTATCTTGGTTTTGTATTATTTGTTGAGCTGAATTACTTGGCGATGTCAAGGCATAAAGAAGGCTTGTTTTACCAGCCTCTCCCAACCCAACAAACATCAGTTTTGTTCGGTTACATATTACAGTCTGAGACAATAAATATTTTAGGTAGGCCAAAATGGTCGAACTTCCTCTACCAATGACCTCTATTGGAGGAACAGTCAATGAAGGACAGTGATTTAAAGTTATTTCTATTGTAAATTATTACAAGATCAATATTTGAAAAGGTTTGTCTAACTTTTCATCGATTTTATATAACTTATTTCGGGTGGGATTCTTTCCAACAGAAAATTATACGACAGATCCAAGTGTTCCAAATGTTCTAATTTCTCAATGCCAGGTGGTACATATCGGATACTGTGATGATTTATAGTAAGACTGGTCAGCTGTTTTAAATACAAAACGGCTGAAGGAAATCCGCCATGATTGATAACGTCAAGAGATGTTGAGTATCCGGAACCAATTCTTGGAACATTTACAAAGACATCAGCGGCTTGTGATAAACTGTAATCGGATTTCTTTTTCCCTTGATCCTAAAAAAAGGTTTAATAAATCCAAATCTCTTTAACCAATAACCATAATTATATTCAATTTAGAATAAGACAGGTCTAAGTCTTGCTGTATGTTCATGTCCAATTTAGCTTTGCTCATGTCATAATATGACGGACTCCCTACAGTAACGGTATAATAAATGAGCAAAATAAAAATTGATCATTACCGATAATTTTTAATTCACGTAAGTTACGGAGATTTTTAAATTCTTTAGGTAATGTCTGCAATCCGTTGAGTTGGAGTTCCATCGACACGATTTTATCTTCCAAACACAAGAAGTTTGGAAATGCTTTCAAAGGAAGTGCTAGTAATTTTACGGTTTGTAACCTGAAGCATAATAAAAATTGTAACTTGAAAGGTTAGATAAAAATGACTCAAAATATTAGGTTTGATCAAAGGTTTCCGTGATTTTGATAGTTTAATTTTCTGTTACCAAAATAAATATTTTTAATGACAATTCTTAAAAATTTGATTTGCAGGGTTATGCAGAAATATATATATAAATATTCAAAATATATAGAAAAGTATTCAGAAATACATAGTGGAAATAAATAATAAATTCTTGTTTCATCAAGGCTTTAAACCGCCTCATGTTGCGAAAAAAATCACCTATATCGATATCGTCATGCATGAGTACTTGGATAATCAATTCTTATAAATCGTCCCGATCTATAATGGTTCTCATAAAGGATGATATTTGCGACTTGTAGTTGAGGCGAGTATGATGGCAGAAATCTCTAAGCAATACCTCGTTTTGTCAGCAACTTAATAACATCTTTGCGGTGGTGGAATTGTTCATCACCAATACATCCCCAAGATTTCGATCGAAATGATTGCATAGCTTGTCACTAATAAAGTTAATAAAACTGTCCCCATTGAAAAATGACTGTAAATTTGATTTAATAAATAAACAGATGACAAAACAATGAAACCTGTCATTTTAATATCAACCACCCAGCTGATATTTTTGGCTGACTAAAACGCGATCAAATGCAAATAGAAACAATCGAATATTTTTTCTATTTATTTCTGAATAATTTTCTATATATTTTGAATATTTTTTTTATTTTTCTGCATAAACCTGGAATCATTGATATTTTACTATCAAATCATATTTGGAAGTTTTGTTTAAATAGGCATAACAATGCGTTTATTTAAATTTATAATTATAATAAAATAAATACTGAAAAAATTGCATTGCAAGTATTTATTACAAGAGGTCGACATTTAAGTTCACATGTGACCATAAGATCTGAAAATGCTAAAAAGTGTTTGATTTAGAAAGGAATTCTTAGAAAAGACGGTAATATATCTTCCAGACTCATTGAGGAAGAATGAATATTGAAGACCATGTTTTAACAAAAATTTGGGGATACAAAAAATTCACCAGGTTTTCTTCTTTACCTGTTGATCCCAAATATGGAGTGGTAATTGTCTTGATATAAAACTAACGACTGATAAAAAAATAATTGTAAATATCGTAATTGCTGATCAAACACTATGTAAACACCAGGTAAACACTAACTCCAGGAAAGAATTTCTTCAGATGATCAAAGACAGAAAAATAGAGCTTTAAAGAAGAATTATCCAGATAATGATATCGCTGAAGTATTTATGCTAGGGGCTTAAACGTTTAATGAACGAGTATTATGTTTGTCTGTTGTCGGACGAGGTAGAGAAATCAGAGAAATCGTTCCGATTTCCGTAACAATTGTGGGGTATGAAAATTCAACTGCACACAATTTCAAAGTATTGCCTTAAAACCAGACTTAATCAAGACATAATTCCGGACACAATCAAAGACAATAACAGAGATTTTCAAATATAGTTCTAAAGAAGATTAGGTTTTTATAACCGCTTCTATGGCCATATTGAATCCTAAGAAATATATTCTGAATAAATGTATAGAGATGTATGTTCATGTGTATTATTTGGCTCCACTTACTTTTGCTATGAGACATATCGAGTCTATTTTCATTTCTATAAGCTGTGGTGTTTTAAACTTAAATAATGATCGAAACTTTTTAAATAAATCTTCAACAAATCCAAATATTTATTTGGTATTTAGGATAACTAATCTTACTTTTTGCACTCTTTGCCAGCATCGTGATCACTAATGGGACAGTTGGCTATTTCCAAATGTTTCAGATTTGGCAATTTCCATACTTCAGGGAACATTTGAAGGTTGACTTTACTGATGATCAATCTTTGGAGTCCCTTTAGATTGTAAAGAGTTCTTGGTAAAAGTTTTAGTCTACAGAAAATGTTTTTGATGAACAGAAACGATTTAAGAATTTTTTTAAAAGTATTAAGTACATACTGGAACATATTTCTCAATTCTAATGTGTTGAGATGTCGAAATTTGATGAACAATTCCTCAGGTATGCTCTTAATAAGTTTTCCAGAAAATATTACTGCCTGAGAAAACTTTGCATATTCGAAAATAGAATTATTGATAATTGTCTTCTCTAGTTCATTTTCGTCAATTGATTCGTCTGACTTGATGAGCTCGTCCAAATTGATTTCCTCCTGGTAGTTTGTAGAATGCAGCTTGCATGAAACCCCATTGCTGTCCAAGACCAGTGAATGGTTCTTGTCATCCTTAATGCCTCATTATTCAAAGCTCCAGTATTAACGTAAAAACTTCGATAATCCTGACCCAGTCGATATTCAAATCTTCATGAAATGCATCTGCATCATCACAGAGGAGATTGTTCAAGAGCATATAGTTTGTTATCTTCTCCAGAATAGAAAACACTAAGAACTCCGTATGCTTTTTGGAAAAGGAATTAGAAGACTTCGGTAACATTGATTTACATTGAGGAAGAATGAACTTAAAGAAAACGTTAAAGAATGAGTTTTACAAGAATATATCTAATTTGACACACCTTAAAATTCAACAAGGATCTGTGAGCATCTAGTAATTTCAAATTTAAAAATATCGATTGGAAAGCTTCTAGGCCCGAATTCTTGTTTTCAAAGACGTGAATACCTTTGGAATCGATGATATGCATCTTAGATTCTAAATAAGTATTTTAAACTCAATTCACAAAATATCGGTTCTCTTGAAATAGTAAATAAATACAATAATAAAAATTATCACCAACATTGACTTGATAAAACCATATTAGCTCAAAAATCAGTTGTAACAGCACCTAAGATAGAATCACTTTATAACATTGGTAATTTATAAACATGGCTCATAACTCAATTAAATCAACCATTGGGAAGTATTGGGGTTTTACCTTGTTTCTGAAGTTTAAATTTGCTTGTTCTCCGGTTACAATTCCATTTCTGTGGCTTTTTATTCTGCAGACTTCATGGAGTTATTAAATTTTACCAAAGGTCCAATGTTATTTGCAGTACTGCAACTCCATAACATAGCTGACTCACCTGAATGTTTAACAGTTGGAAGCTGGCACTGAACTATATATTTCTCATTATTTCTCCTCCACACCCAATTCTTCCATCGTTTTGAAATAAAGTGAAACGTGACTCATCATTCCAACCCACTCTGTGACATTGTTCCTACGTCCAGTTTTGACTCTCCTTACACCATTTAAGGCAACGCTTTCTATTTTTTTCAGTTATGAAGGGCTTCCGAACATCTGTTTGACCATGAAATCCAAGTTTATGAAGATTGCATTTTATAGTCCTGACACTAGCAGGTTTTTCAGCACCCGTGTTGTAATCTATTGTAATCTGCCGTTGTGGTGTGCGTCGATTTCTTTTGAATCCTTACCAATTGTCGTTGATCTATTTCTTTCAACAATGGTGGCCTTCCACTTCTTGAATTTGACTGAATAGTACCATCTCAATTGTACTTCACTAGAAAAGACTGAATAGTTGAGCGTGGAAGGCCAGTAATCTTTGATATATCTCTGGTAGATTTTCCACACAGCTCACATCCAACAATTTTTCCTCGTTCAAATAAATCTAACTCTATAAGCATATTGATTGATAATTTAAAATCTCTAAAAATAGATTATAAATCTTTAAAGTAGAATAAAAAGTAGGCAAGCAAAGATTATATTTATATTTAAATTATATTAAATTAAATTTTCGAAATATTTACTAAGACTCTAGACAGGGCAGCGTATTTTGAGAATTTTTATTTCCATATTGTTTTTCTGAATTGACTTCAAGAACATTAAAGGTTCTGCAGTCCATAGTTTATTTATTTATTACACAAAAAATTGGAATTCGCATCAAAAAAGATTCAAGAAATGTAATTGTCAAATCTTAACTTTTAATTTTATTAATTTAATTTAATTATAAATATTTCTTCATAAAATGCCTTGTATTATTGATTTTATTATTATTATTATTATTATTATTATTATTATTATTATTATTATTATTATTATTATTATTATTATTAT
>JBBMKC010249768.1:0-10406 GCA_037834085.1 Bipalium vagum | reverse complement strand
TGTAGCTATCTTTATAATGTAAATAAATAAAGATTATAAATTATACAAAGATTTATTATTATTATTATTATTATTATTATTATTATTATTATTATTATTATTATTATATATGAGTAAAAATATAAATGTCAATATAATTTAAATAATATTTTTATAAAATTTAAAGAAATATTGATTATTTCATTTGTGAAATTAAAAGTTATTAAAGTGAAAATTATTATCTTATTTTAGGACGGTATAATATATAAATTTATTTGCTAAATAAGAAATAACATATAATTATTTTACTTGTGCATGATACTTTGTTTAAATCGTTACATTGCAACTTAATTAATTAAAAATTATAAAAATTTAAATTATAGAAAACAATGATTTTTGAAAATAAATGTAACAGTCCTATTTGAAAAAAGACGAATAAAATTTACAAAAAATATATTAAAAAATTATTCTATTTTTTAAACTTACAAAATAAAGTCTGACTGAAACATTTGTTTCTGGGAATGATGATTTAAAGATAATAAAATAAATAATATATAATAATTACTCTTTCGCAAAACTAAAAAATCAACAGCAAAAAACCATAGCTGTTTCAGTGAATCCATGGAATCATGGAACCATAAAAGCCAAAAAATGAAATGTTTAAATCAATTTTTATCAGATTTTAAATACATTATTATTAAACTAGAAAAAAATTGTACCCAGTTTCGTGTCTCAATATGAAGCTTATTGTTATCATTTGAAAAGCAATTTTATAAAGGAATACTTTAGAAATTTTACTTTGCTTTAGAAAATTTAGAGAAGAATTAATAATTTATTGATATTTTAGGTAAGTCGATTTTAAATCTTTCCCGCTAAAGTTTGGTGATTTAAACAAAAATAATACGAAAATCAATTTTTAAGCATTAAATTTTAATTAATATTAAATAATAAAATAAAAAAAATTTCTAATATTTTTGAAATTAAATATAAATATGAAAATAAATAAAAAATTACTTTTTAAAGTAATATGTTAAAATTTAATCCTCAATGTAAAATCATTTTTTAAAATAATTTAATAAATTTAAAGGTTTCTTTTAAAAAAAAGTTTTAGATAAATAATTTGCTTTAAAAATAATAAAAACAAAACACTTAATCATTTATTCAATTATTTTCATCAAATAAACATGTTACCAAATCTTGACTTTATGAATTCAGAAACTGTTGATAATGTAGCATTTTTGCTCAGATACAATAGGGTGAAATAAATACTATTGTTCTTCGGAAGAGACGCATTTTTAATTATTTATATAATTTCATCTGACTTAAATATTGTAAGAACCTGGTTGTATTAGATTGCCAGGTAACGAACGATGATATTGCTCTGTTGCGGGATCCCAATAACCGTAAGGCAGCTTATATTCAATAACCAAACCCGATGATTACTAAAGAAGAAACTCTAGGAAGACGGTGTCTAATTTTCCGGTGCAGATTTTTTTCGAAAGAAGTGCCTTTTCATGAATAGATTTTTGTTTTGAGCATGGCGACCACAAATTCTTTAAGTTAATTAAACGAGTGGTTTAGCAAACATTTCTAATTGCCTCAAATTTAATAATGTCCCGTTCATCGACTATTTTTACATGTTTAACAAATATTGTTCGATGAAAATTAAAACAAAATTTATTTATTTTAATTCTCAAGTTACAACAGTCACTAAAAATTTGTTAGAGAATGTGAAACAGAATTTATTCTTTCAAGATAGGATTTGCTTATCGATTTACATAACAAAACTTTATTAATTATAATTATGCATACTTTTCTCTGAATGAATCTTGATGAAGTATAAAAAAGAGAGACGGAATTTCGTTGATTAGAAAAGTTGGAATGATTTTTCAGAAATTGTAATTTGCTGCTGAGAGACCGATGCAATTCTTCTATTTTTCTACATGAGAAATTCTACGAGATCATTTCTGAAGTATTATTAGAAAGCTCCATTATCTCTGCTCAGGAAGGATGACACTTAAAACTCAATAAATAAAACAAAAAGATGTACTATTAGATATTTAACGAATTAACAAGATTGTTGAAAAAGAAAAAACTTTTTTTCGGTTGTCAAGAAATTGATGCGAGTTTGAAAAAACTGAAAAATTTTATTTTTGTTTAAATTTATCAATTTAATATGCAACCGTTGCCATAATTTATCGGCCACCATGTCATTTATTTACTCCTATTCATGTGGCCCCTGCTTTCTTTCTCCAAATAAAACCGTCAATGCAAATGTCTATAAAACGATTCAAGAAGAAAAAGTTAAACCGTTTCTTGCATTTATAAATTGTGATTATTTCCAACACGATGAAGCACCGTGACATCAGGCACGCATCAACAAGGCTTACCTTATTAATAATAACATTAATGATCTGGGTCTATGGCCATGAAACTCTGCAGATCTATCGTCCATTGAGAACTGCTGGAAAGTCGTAAAATAGAAAGTATCACTGCATAATACTGCGTCATACTTTAATTTAATTGAAATAATTAAATTTGTTTGGGTTAACGAAATTACCATGAACTATTACTCAAAATTGATTGGTTCTATGACAAACACACTAAAAATTAGTGATATCATATGTATACTACAAATTATGCGAAAACTTACTGCTTGGACATGTTTTCATAATAAATCTTTTTTAACGAAATGTACTTTTTAAACCAGTTCAAAAAATTGAAGTTGGCCGATGAATTATTGCCTCGACTGTACATATATTTAACCATTAATTTTAAGTATACAATATGAGACGGTAATATTTTTATTAGTTGTCCAAGTAAAACTTTTTTCAACATTTTAGTAATGGAAATGTATGGGAAGTTGTCTACTGTACATTTTTTATATGAATGCACAAAGAAGAAGTTACTAAAATATGTTAATGGTGCACAGTAAAGGGTACTAAAAGCATTAGAAAAATATCAAAGTTGGTCCAAACGTAATATATCTGAGTCAAAGTAGAGGACGTACACAGGAACCATGATTAAGTGCATTACGTGCTATTAGTCAAATTTCTAGAGAACGGCTTAAAACATTTGGTAATAAAGTTGTGAAAAACTTTGAACAATGATGGTGACTCTTGGTGTAAAAATAAGTTTTACAGCATTAAGTTTTTAAACGTATTTCTTCAATGTAATCTTGGGTATTAATTATCTTGTAAAAATTTTTTATTTGACGCCTTTTATTGGCTTGTTTCATTAATCAATATTTAAACGTAATGCTTTAGATATGGAAACTATGAATGACAGTCTTTTATCTTTTATCTTTTTGCATTCGTATCAATGGTGTTGATTTCAAAAGTAATTTTGGTTTCGCAGATTTTGGGCAGGAAATTTCAACTTGACAGATTATGAACATATCAAAGATCCATTTAAGGTCAAACCCAAGATGAGCTTGCTGAAAACCATTAGTAACTCAGCATATGATTTCTAATTAATTGTGCGACATGGGAAAATTCAAAAAAATGAAAAGTAGATACATCATATAGATAAATATCGCATAGAAAATCTTTCTTGTGGAAAATAGTCTCTGGTGACTAGAAATGGATCTATTAAGACATTTTAAAAGAAAACATTGGATAGATCCAGATCAATTAACAGAATGTACATCGAAACATCTAATTCAATATAAAAATGGTTATGTTGGACATCTGGTGGAATGTAGAGAGCGTGACGTATCATAAACATTTCCCACCTGGGGAAACTATTAATGGTAATCTTTATAAAGACCAGTTGCAGAAATTGAATCAAAATATCCATGTAAACATTTATCACATGAAAAGACCGGCGTCCAGTAAAATTGTTACATGATAAAGCTATGCCTAATAATTTTCAAGATTAATGAAGGATAGGCTACAACACTTGGTGGGCAAGTTTTGTAATATCCAGCCTATAGTCCTGATATCGTTCCTACAAACTATCATCTATTTCGCTCAATGCAAATTTGTTTAACTGATGTTAACGAGCGCTCGAGGAAATCCGAAAAGGGATTGATAATTTTAGCAAGTTAAAGGATGAAAACTTTTGTTTTGCCAGAATTCATTCTTTGTCCGAAAAATGGCATAAGGTGACAGACAACAACGGTGAATATTCTGAAGACTAACTGCATATTTTTGTTATAATAAATGTTGAGACTCCTTAAAAAACCGCTTTAAAACATATTTGTACACCTGATACAAATTGATTATTTTTATTGATTATTAAATGTTAGTTGACTTAAAACATGACAGATTACTAAAGAGCTCATAAATAATAAAAAAATAAACTCTAAACCATAATATAATAATATTCTCAAGCGTAATATTAAAATTATTATCTTAAATTTCTCTACTAACGTTAAAGGGAAATGTGTCGAGCCGTAATGATTTACAGAAAATTATTAATTTAATAAAAGAAAATTAATAAAAATTATTTTGATTATTCAATGAAAAAATCGTGGAAAATGTGAGAAATTTAATCAAAAATTTCTCTAACAAAAAATCTGTGAACAATTTCTATCTTTCGACTGACAACAAAATGTTTCAAATACAAAAGGAGAACAATTTATTGATGAAAATTGTTTAAAGAAATGTTCATTAAAACAAAAATTATACATATATATATTCAATTTTATTCACCTGTTGGTTGAAAAAGCTAAATTAATCAAAAATGGTTTTTAATAATTTACGATTATTTCTTCGTCTGACATCTGCAAGAATTTCTTATTCGAACATGATGCATATTTTCCTATGGATTGAGATAAAAAAGCGAAAAATAATTATTTGATCAATAATAATAATAATACGTCCTCGTCAATGTTAGACTTTAAAATTTAAGCTTTGGAAGAAATTGATTGAACCGGATTAACGTTGTTAGCTCAAACTCTTACTTCAATTATTTATACTAATGAAGCGTGAGCTTTACCATTCAGATCCCAATTATCCAACGGAGCTCTGTTTACGTAATGATATCGAATAAAGTCAACTTCAAAAACGGAAAATAATATCATAATTATTATTTTTATATTCAATTTTGTGTTTGCGACAATGGCCATCTTTGCGTTATGCATTTAAAGAAAAGAAAAACATATCTCACTGGTTATGATAGGCCATTCAAACAGTTTTCCCGGTAAAGAATAAATAGGAAAAATGAAAGGAATAAAATACATTTGGTATTCGACAATGACGGTGCAATATTATAAAAGATATAAAGAAATATTTTAGTCAAAGAAATATTCATTATTAACTGCACTTCTCTTCTACTTTTCGGGTAACTTGTGGATACCCACCCAAAAAAATTTTTAATAGTTTCGAGGCAAGTCATACAAAGATTTTTTTTTGGACATATTCGTAAGTCTAGAAGAGCTCCTCAGTAAGTCGATGTGCTACCGCAACAAATAAAAATCTGAAGGAGTTAGATCTGTTAAAAATAGCCAGTGGACGAGTAGTTCCAAGTCTAGATCTTTTAACATAGTTTTGACTATTTTTGAAGTGTGACAATGCTTTGTCATGGAGAAAAATTACTTTTTAGCCCATTGTGAAAGTTTGATAATCAAATATTGGTTCGGCTCCATTATTTGTTTTTAATAGCGATCAGAATTAATTGTCTCCATAATAATTAACTAACGTCTGAGATCCGTATTACTTGCATTACTTACATTCAGATAGTAATTTTTAACAAGACATCGGTATACCGCATACATCCAGTATAACAGCATAGTTTTGTGAAAATCAAAATTGGAAACACTAACTTGACCAGTAAATTCACAATATTTATTTTATATTGAACAATTGAGGGATATCATGGCTTGGTCCTCTGCGGACTTCTCTTCGTACTCTTCAGACATTGTAAGAATTAAAAAATCAGTTTGAACTGTTATAGCATGATATATAGTGAGTGAATTATTTTTTTACGTATACTTGATCAATTTGCGAGGGATGTTGTCGCGGGGGATTTAGTCAAATTCTTTCAGTTTTGTATTGGGTCATTGCTGCTCTACTAGGAGACTAGCCTAAAACTCCAAGACTTATTAAGTCTTAATGGGGAAGGAATAGTCGTAAATAGTCTGTACGTCTCTCATTATAAAACCGTATTTTGCGGTCCAAATATAAATATCTCTTATTAATTGGTCCGAATCTTACTACCATAGGTAATTTTTATAAACCATTTATTATTCACGTCTGTTCCCAATAATTTTTATAATAAATTATTTCTCTAGAAAGTATAAATAGTGATGAATACACAACATGAATATTTTTTTTATAAAAAATATACCAAAAATATCAGATAATATTATTATTATCAGAAGATATTGAGAAAAAAAATTTAATAAAAGTCAAAAAATAAAAATCTTTAATTAAAACAAAATAATTATAATTATAATTGAAATATTAATTAGGTATAATCAATTATCATAATTATAAATATAATATTATAATTAATGTTGCTCAAAATTTTATATGAATAATGTTCGAGTTTATTTTCAATGGAAGTCGATTGGGGAAAGGAGATTAATTTTTTAAACGTTGACAAATTTCAATTTTCAATTAATATTTTGTTTTATTATAATCTCTCCGGCGCGTAATTTAATATTAATAAAATAATCAAAACTGAGAAATATTCTTTTGCTGACAAGGTCAATTGTTAATTTATGACACTAAAAGTATAAATAGGATTTGTCAATTTAATATTAATTTGTTTTAATTGATATTTACCATTTCACGAGATATTTAATTAACTGTAAAAGACATTATTATTATTTTGAGTGTGCGTGATCTGAATATTGATTATTGAGTAAAAATAAATCAAAGGAACCAGAATTAAAATAATTAATCAAATTAATTAGTTATTTAATTTATCACTTTCATGATATAATATTTTTTAAAGTCATTAAATATATCTCTACTGTAATCCAGGTTACAAATTTCTCAATTTCTTGATCGATTGGTAACTGAAGATGAGAAATGGTTTCTAAGCCAGCAAGAGAGACAATGGGTATAAAACATGTATTATATAATATTGGAAAAATAACATCACTATAATTGACGAACTCTACTCAATAATGAGAGAAACTGAAGCAAAATATCAAATCAATTTTAAGAGAGAGAAAAAGATGTGCGACAATGCTAGACCACATACTTCTAGATTGACTCAGGAAAAGATACAGATTACTGGTTGTTAGGTCTTACCACATCCACCATATTCTCCTGATACGCTCCAATGGATTATTACTTATTTCCATCCTTTCAAAATTATTTGAATGGACAAAAGTTTCAAAATGAAAGAGAAATAAATTCGAGCAAGAAATAAAATTGTGCCCAGAACAGTTCTTGAAAGATCATACGACAAAGAAGCTGGCTTATCGCAAACGTATTGGGAGACGATATGAAAGCGCCATTTTGTGTCGTAGTGAATTGTAACGCGAATATTAGTTATAAAATTTATCAATTATGGAATAACGGTATTTTTAAAGACGTCCCTGCTTGGGTTCTCCTGTATAATAATTCTTGAGTATCAATACACAGAAAGATAAAATTAAATAAAATTTAAAAGTTCTTCAAGTTCTCTTTTCCTTTTCATTTATTAACATTTTTTTGATACTCCGCAGAAACACCTCACGAAATAGTGCTGGAAATTTATCTTTAATATTTTCCGCCGAAATTTAGTTAAAATCAATCATGAACGATTATTATTTTTATTTCTTTTAACAAAATATTTTATTATATTTTCCTTCAAACATTCTGAAATTTTTTTAAAAAAAACTCCGTCTGCTCATTTGGTGTTTCTGTTCGTTTAAAACAAACTCTCACACTTTCTTTCATCCCGTTTTTAACTTGAAGCTAAACTTTTCTCTCCTGATATATACATATATGAATTTTATCAGGAAAAGATTTGAACAAAAAACAATTTTTTTTGTCTTTAATTCCAATTTGTTTTAGTCTAACAGTCTACTTATGTGAGAGATTTCGATTTTATTAATTCCCAAAAAAATAATTCATTAAATATTATTGGTAATTTGATATATCGTCTGTGCTGGGTTGCAAAAAACTGGAAAAAAAACGTTTCTGTCCAAAGTCAACAAAAATAAATTGTAATTAAGAAAACTGATTAAATAAATCGATTCGACAATTTAAACAAAAAAATACTATTGACCCAAGAAAATTAACATAAAATGATATTGGGTAAATAGAGAAAATCTCTCGCTAAAACAGCTTAGGGTCTGCATTCTTTTTCGAAGATATTTTATTAAAAATGAACGCAATTCGATTTTCAACGGAATTGATTGTTTTATTATTAATTATATTTCTATTGATGTGCTCATTAATCATTAAATTCAATACTGAGAATTAATCAAAATTGTACCAAAATGTTGTTTAATTTTTAATGAATTTCATAACGCAGAATTTTCGGAATTAATATGTACGGCCAGGGACATTTGGAAATTTATAGCACCATCTGATGATTGAATATTATTTATTATACATTAAATATTTATGATGATTTATCTTTTAATCCTACTTTTCTTATTATATATTTCCTTTGAAATTGTCGTCGATTTTCTTTGGAAAACATTCATTGAAAAATTATAAATGTGAAGAAATTAATTATTGTCAAAATCATCATTTAAAACAAAAATATCCAAGCCAGTCTTATTAACAATATTATATATATAATATCCTTATTTCTATTTTTGTCTTCAGTCGAATGTATTACTGTACAAATCAAATTACCAATTCCTATGGTGTACGGGCTTGAACAATTTTCTAAACTTTTAACATAAAAAAATATTGTTATATTAAACAAAAATCGAAGAAGACTTAAATTGATATTTGATTCGTTTTAATGGATAAATAACGACGAACGTTATCTCACATTATCAAGTAGCACAGTCAGTAATGATGAAGTTAGATGGGAAAAGATCAGTGAATTTGACTCTTTTAGGTAACTCACGTAAAGCAATATATAAATAGGATTTGTCACCTTCTGTCGTTATGATTTCAAAGAAGTACATTTCAAAAGATTAATGAAAAATAATTGTCTTTGACTTGACGTTGTTTAAAGATTATATCGGGATGGCAAGACATTGATTGTCGATTTGACATGAAGACGTTTAATTTCAATTTAACTGTATTTTAAATAAAATAGTAATTGTTTAAATAATATTAAAAGAGCCGGTGGATTCAAATTTATTCAGTAAGTTAATTCCATAGATTGTCTTGTTTCGTTTTTTATTTGTCAGTTTCAGATTGGAAGATAGGAACACTCATTTGAGGTATATTTACTTTATTGTTATCGGAATGGAAAAAGTGTGTTACAAGCTTTGAATAAAATTACGCCAATGTAGGACATGGTTTAAGAAATTTCGAAAGGATGATTTTTCACTCAAAGATAAACAATGATCTAACCGTCAACTAAATGTCAATCCTATTCTCTATCAAGTTTAAATAAATAAATTATAATTAAATTTAAAATATAATTTGATCTTGTGCCAAATCAATAACTCCAGATTTTTCAACTCAATTTATGTGTTTAAAATTGATTTTTGTAAAATTTTCGTTATTAATTCAGTGGAACAAAAAGATATTAATTCATCAGGCATATGTAATGGGTACAAATAAATAATACGAGTTTATTTAAAATAGATTTAGTGAGATATCGAAATATATTCGTGAATTGAAATTTAAATCAATTTGTTTGAAAAATATTAATATGATATCATTAGACATTACTTCATGAAATCTTAATTAAGGATATTAATTCAAGATATATATGATATATTTGTAATATCTGCAGTTAACTTTAAAATGGCAATGGCCTTAAGCCACCAGAGTAACTTTTAAGAAATTTCATGCTGTTTGAATGTATTTTTTCTAAGTAGTGTATTCAAGATGCCGGAGAAAGATTTTTTTGCATGTTGAGTTAATTCAACGATTTGATCTTAGCAGATAATGATTTTATCTTCAATTGACTAAGAATTGACTTACTATTTTATCCATCATTATATTTTTCAACTTTAGACAGTAAATCTGGGCCCTTGACCATGTTATACAGAAGCAAAAACTTTAATATTAAATTTTAAAAAAATTAATTTGAAAAATATTCATGACCTCAACTATTTCTGCTTTAACACAAAAATAAATAATAATAAAAAAGTAATAACAAATAATAACAATAATAGTAATAATAATAATCAATAAATTTCGGTTAAATTTCATTACTTTTTTTATTTGTTACTATTTTTATTTTGTATCCATAAAAAATAAAATCCTAAAAATTGTATCCATCACCTTTGAGCAATTGTAGACTACTTTCGTTCGTGATATCAAATGAAAAAATTACCAGGTTGAGTCAAAAGTCATTAGCGTTTTTATTCAATATATTCAATTACAAGAATAACAAAAAAAATCACA